>CM052327.1:8315091-8344011 GCA_028455615.1 Lasioglossum zephyrum
ATTAAGCTGATAGAATGTGTGCAGCATTTAGGAGAGCTAGTGAAGTATATATATGTTAAATTGGGTGAATAGGCAGTTGGAGACTAGATAAGTGGAGTAGATGTATTTGGTCAGGCAAGTAGAATAGGTTCACCACAAGTCAGACATATAGAACATGTACTCCGAGTGCTGTGCTGGAGTAATTTTTGATAATTGTCATTTAAATACTCAATTTGTGGCAATTACACTAACTGAATAGCTGTTTGATTGAGGGCATAGGAAATTCTAATGTGTCTAAATTTCAGAAAATTATTAATTAGAGCTGTGAACGATCCTAAGCAAAGCCAATTATAATAAAAATCGTCCTTTGTCGGAGGGTTACATGTATCCTATATGTAACTCATCTTTCTATGATAAATCTGAATGAAAATAATGTAATTATAATATGTTAACATTTGCATTGCACTCAATTAATATTGTATTCAAACGAGTGGAGTAGCGTAACGTGTTGTATGTAAAAACACGTGCCAACAAATCGCAACAAATAAGAAGGTAATTGCGTTACTCAGTGTCCCGTGAAGAGTTAAAGGGCATGCTTTTAGCAGGAAGGGGTTAATAATGCGATCGCTAACGAAGTCAATTTAGCCGCCATTACGATTCTTACGGCGTAGCTCGCCTTAATCAGCCATTCATCGTGTTACAATGCACGCGCTATCAATTATGCATACGTCCCTCTCGAATAACTTCCCCGTTTCCGTGAAAATTCGTTTCTCTCCGCCTCGTAGTCAACGATTTTGCAAATTCCTATTCTCCCGTTCCGTTTCCCACAGCCCGTAAATAAACCGGCGTCCGTACCGTTTTCGTCCGACAGGTGTCTATTTCCGGATGTCTGCGGGAACTCGATTAAATGTGGCGATTTTTGGAAACGCGTGGCTAAAGTAACCTTTGTCAGCCGTCTGCGGAATACCGGCTGGGGTTATTTATAGAAACGGACAGCGTTCGATCCGTTGTCGAAACGGTGAATACCCATCATCCCCTGCAGCGTTCGCAACTTGTCCCGCGAATTTCTACGTCGAAACCTTTTTTCCGAAATGTCGAAAAAATTATCGAGAGCCAACGAATCCGAATGTACAAATACAAAATTTTTTCAGGGGCTTCGAAACCAGTTCCCATAAATCCACAAAAAGATAATTGTACTTCTATCGGTCTGGCTATCGTCAGAATTTATTTCGAAGCACGCAATAACCATGAAAAATTGGAACGCGTTCTCATCGTTTGACACAGACGGTGCAGCTTTAATTAAAAAATTGCAGAAGCTCAACCAACGGGAATATCAATGCAAAACTTCACAGGAACATCGAGCATAGTTCCTTCTAACATCGCAGAGATAATTGCACCTCCCAGCAATTCTCAGCAATTATTTCTCTGCGCACAATAACAAGAGAAAAATTCGAACACGTGTTTCTCGTTTACCAAAACCAGTCACAATAAAAAAAATTCCAGGAAGACAACAAACTCGAAATATCAATGCAAAACTTTACAGGAACAACGAGCATAGTTCCTTCTAACATCGCAGGGATATTTGCACCTCCCAGCAATTCTCAGCAATTATTTCTCTGCGCACAATAACAAGAGAAAAATTCTAACACGTGTTTCTCGTTTACCAAAACCAGTCACAATAAAAAAAATTCCAGGAAGACAACAAACTCGAAATATCAATACAAAAAATTACAAGGACTTCAAGCACAGTTCTACCAAGCTGAAAAAAAAAACAATCATTCCCCTCGACATTCTCAGAAACGATTTCTCAACGCACAATGCCGAGAGAACAATCCGAATGCTTCTCCCTCGCTCGAAACCAATCTCCGTGCACTTAAAAAAATCCAGAAACCCAACTGATCGGAATGTCAATACGAAGCTGTACAGGCACGTGTACCACGATCCGGGGAATCCTTAAAAAAATATTCGTGCCTCCAGCAGTGCCTGGAGCGTCGAAATTCCCCTCGCGCTCTGCGAGCGGCCGCAAGAACCGCAGCAAGAACTTTTGTTAAATATCGTCGAATCGTCGACACATATTTTCAGTGACACGGATTCCGTGTAGAGGAACGATACTCTAGATCCGGCTTGGAGATAAGATTTTAAGAGCTGCCTGCCGGTTCCCTCGGGGGTGGCAGATAGACAGAGAGAGGGAGGGAGGGTTGGGTAGGTTTGAGGGCAGAAAAAGGGGGGAAAAAGGGAAGTAACGGCTCGCCGCGAACGAGCGAGCCGAACAAAGAGAAAATTTCAATCGCGGCCGAAATATCGGTCGTCCCTCTCGGGAGGGCGGGATCGGCAGAGGCCGAGTATGCAGGAAACAAAGCGATACACCGGTTCCGAGGGTGGAGGGGTGGGTTAGGTGAATGGCGGCTGATTTCCGAGGCAGCGAATTGAAAATTAATCCGGCCGGGTTGTTTGTCGCCGGGGTTTTATCGCGCTCGATTTTCTCATTAGCCGGTCTGGGTTACGCGTCCCGAAATCCTGCTGACAAATTCATAGGCTGGCCCGCCAACGGGAAGAGGAACCGAGAGAAACAAAGAGCGTGTACGAGAACGAAAAAGGACAGAGAGGTGCATTTATGAACGGGAGCACACATGACGACACGGTTCTGCAAACCCGGGGACCAGGACGGGGACGAGGCCAGACAACGCGGGACGAGGATTAAAATGACAGAAAACGTCGGAACTCGGAGCCCCCTTTGCCCCATTTCGCCAATAAAACCCCGCGGAACACGCGCCAATGGAGACCGTTCCCCCTCGTTCACCTCGTCGCGCTACCTTTTTCCCACCCTCCCCGACCTCCCCGCTTAAGATAATGAACGGTTCCCGCCATTGTTGGAAAGTTTTGGCGGCTGGATCCGCGATACGCCAGAGGTGCATTCCCGCGGATCGTTATCACTGCGGATCCCCTGTGCAACGCGCATTCTTGCGCGGGAACTCCGGTTCACCCCTTCGAACCACACTGGATGCAATCTGCTGCACCGTAGTCCATTAAAAAAATTCCGAGGTGGCAATAAATTAAGATATCAAGGCGATACTTTGCAGGGACTTTAAGGACACTTCCATCAACCCCGAAAAAAATAATCATCCCCCAGTATCACCAGAAACGCATTTTCTTAACGCATAATACCCCAGGAGGAATGTAAATACTTTTCCCATGTTCATAGTAGTCAGACCCCCTCCACTAAATAAATTCCAGGAAGACAACAAATGGAAATATCAATGTAAAAATTTACATGGGCTTTAAGAACACTTCCATCAATCTTGCAAAAAATAATCATCCCCCAGTATCACAAGAAATGCATTTTCTTAACGCATAGTACCCAAGGAGGAATATAAATACTTTTCCCATGTTCACAGTAGCCAGACCCCCTCCACTAAATAAATTCCAGGAAGACAACAAATCGAAATATCAATATAAAAATTTACAGGGGCTTTAAGAACACTTCCATCAACCTCGCAAAAAATAATCATCAAAGAAGAATATGCATAAATACGTTTCCCTCGATTAGAGTAACCGGACCACCCCCTCCATTAAATAAATTCCAGGAAAACAACCAATCAAAAAATATCGAAACAAAAATTTACAGGAACCTTAAAAACAGTTCCACGAAGCCTGAAAAATATAATTATCCTAAGCAACTGCAAAAGTCCAAATTCTGAAGTGAATTATCCCACAGTGCAAAGGGTTGAATACACCACGTCAGTTTTACGATAGAAAAGGAAGAAACGGGGGTGAGATCTGCGGGCGACGGTGTTGATGGAGTATTTATTATATTTTTCGTTAAACCGGGAAGCTCGAGTAGACTGGTCCTGTGTAGAATTCCGAGGGTGTTTCCGTAGAAGTTTGATGCGAGGGGTGAGTCCAGGCCAGGAGGATGGTAGAATCCAATAAAAGCGGCGTACTCTCGAAACCCTTGGCCGGCTTCGAAATTGGATATTTCGTCGTCCTTGCGGCCCCGATATCGAACCGGCCGAGGAACCACCGGCCTCTCGCCGTTGATTTCCGAACGGTGAAGCCGGAAGTCTGCGTTCCGGCCACTCCTTCTTCATCGATCTCTCTTCGACGGTGGTTTAGTTCTTATCAAACGACGGACGGGGAGAGATCCGGGGTTTTTCCTTTTCGACCGAACTAATTCTTTTCGCCGTCGATCAGCCCACCTGCGGACAGCACCGAGAATATCCTGCGGAGGAAATTGCGTCCGAATGGATACCGAATCGACCGCTCCTTCTATTTAACGTTATTCTTAACGATTCGGCTCGGTTGTCCGAGCTGATATCCGGCCATTACGTTCCTCCAGCTCGTTCGTCAAGGGCCACTCAGACGGTCACGCAACATTCCAATAAAAAGCCAATAAAAGGTGTAATTTCTACGGTGGTGGAAACGGTTATTAATCCGCTGCATATTGTTGAAACGCTTAATTTCGAATTTTGCGACAGACACCAATTATTAACCCTACAATGCATGATCTTTTTAATATGGATAAAAAATGAATGGAAGGGAAAGATATTTTTAAAAAATTAAAACAATATTTTCAGATAAGTAAACATAATTTAGAATGGTAAGAAAACACATTCTTTGGTTAATTGTTAATACTCTACTCTTAACGTGTTCTATGTATTAATTGGAAAATTAGTTAATTAATTTAGAAATAATAATACATCACCTAAGTTATGCTGGTATAAAAATTTACAAATATTTCATTAGTTATAAAGTGACACTGATTCAAGTTGAATTGTTAATTTCATTCCTCTGAGATAATATCAAAGAATTATTATCTCTGAGTAGAGGAAGTAGAATAGGACGGTCTATGGCAAGGCAAGTAGAATAGGGGAGCTTTCAGCCAGTCAAGTAGAATAGGATGATTTCCGTCAGACGAGCAGAATAGAACGGTTTTCGGCCAAGGAGGATAGTATAATCGAATAAGAGATAGCTCTTCGACTGGCAGAATAAAGTTGCTTTAACTGAGCAAGTGGAACAGCACAGTATTTGGTCAGACAAGTGAAATCGGTTCGACGTATAAATTAAATTCTAACTAAAATATTAAATAAAATTTTAAATTTATATATAAATATAATAGAAAGTTTTTGAAATCAGTTCGACATATAAATGAAATTCTAACAGTGTTTTCGTGGAAGAAAATCAACGAAGGAAAATGGCTTCGGTGTATCCAGTGATTCGTGCAATTGAGGATGATCATTTTTATTTTTTATTTTTATCCGCAGTCGAATCATAATCGTCTCAACAATTTCGCAACTCTGTTTATTATTATTATCGACTCTGGAAGCGTTCGCGTTTAACCGGAAACGAGAGACCTTCGGGAGGCAGCGATGCAGAAGTTGATAGCAATTGTCCATCTACTCGGACCCGATAAAACGCGAACCCGTTCAGAGGTGCACGAGAAGACGATACTGCGAGAGATGGTCCTTGCGGAAATGTAGGTCGACGGTTCTGCCAGAGGATCCGCTCGCGAAACCGTGCACGGAATCGCGCGGAACGGCGGCGCAATACGTAAGCGGCTTTACGACGTTCGTTCCGCGCGGAGAGTTCCGCAACAAAAGTTCCGCCACGGCACGCGTATCCGCGAAGGATATCTGCCGCGATAGTCGCCGAAACGCAACGGCACTCGGGCTTCTCGTTATTAGACCTAGAAACTGACGTCGAACACTCCCGCTTCCAGTTTCACGAGTTGCACAAGTTTCGCGAGCCTTCCTCAACCCTCTCTTCTCGTTGATCATGGTTTCTCGATTCTCGAATCCATGGGAATTTGAAATTGATGTTTTCGCGCAAAGATTCGGTCTTAGAAATTTCACTATAAATGTATTATTTTTCAGACGCAAAAATGTCTCTCTTGAAAATGATCCATACAGTGATCGAAACGTTGAGATAAATTAATTTGCAAATTTGCTGTTTGTCTATTAATCTTTTATTATTATTATTATTATTTATTATAAACGTATAAGTATAATAACAAAGAAGAGACATGCACAGAAAGGAAAATTTTGATAGTGGTACAATCGATATGGTATTATCATATTATTATTATTACCCCGTCACTAAAGATAATGTTTGTTATTCCTGTTCATGGTAAAGGGTAGCTAATTATTTTCGTTCGAACAATACCGTGATATTGAATAACGGGAACAATGAAGTTTCATGTTACCAGTAAAATATCAGTTGCCAGATAATAAGCCTTTTTGGGTAGCAATAACGAGTCACCTGTCAATATGGTCATTTGTATATATATTTTGATGGTTTCTTTCTGATATATATTCTTAAATATTTTATAAACAATAATTTAACGTGATCTGAGATCTTTACGTATGATATTTGGTGCACTGCATCTATTATTCGGTCTCTTAATTGCACTCTTGAATTCATTAACATTAAATATATGATGACGTAAATAAAATGTAAATAAATAAGTACAACAACAAAAAAAACTTGTTTAATTTCATTTTTTTGTGATTTTCTCCAAAACGAAACAAAAATGAGCAAATGTCTAAAAGATTTTTTGTCTTAGTTTTGTCATTTAAATTCGGGACACCCTGTATACAGGGAATGTATACAATGGTTATAAACAATGGGTTACAACCGTTGGTTTTTGATAAATTATGTTGTGCCAGTAGTTAACAATGAATAACGATATTAATAATAAAAGTAGACTCGTTAAAGTGGACTGGTCGAGTGGATTTTTCTATGAAAAAATTTAATCCGAACAAAGAGAGCGTCCCGACGCTATTTTGTCGTAGTCCTGTGGAGTCGCTTTGCGCCACGCGACACCGTTTCTAATTACCCGGGCCGCTCAATTACCGGGAATCGCGGACCCGGCCACCGTAACCGACGTGACGGAAACCAGCTTCCGATTTCCAGGCTTCCCTGCTGACAATTTGTGCGTCCTGGTTCGCACGCGTCACGCGAACGCAACCTTTTCTTCCTTTTTCATGTCCTCCCACTGGGAATGTGCTACTGCCGCGTATCCGCTTTCGCCCGGCCGAGAATGCACTACGTTGTTGCATACGAAATGTCCGATTTCTCGGAATGCAAGTGTTACGAGGTGATTTCACTCTTTGCACTTTGAATTATTTTTCAATTTTGTTGCCAACAATTTGTTGTCTACTATTTTGAGTGTTTTTTTTAAGAATGTACTTGAGTTTGTTAAATATAGCTCTGAAACTTTGTTGTAACATATATTTGTTTTTAACGAAAAAAAAGAAATTACATAAATAAAAGAAGAATCAAATGCATAGAAAAACCTGTTTCATTTACATTTTTCTTTCTCCGATGGCGAGTCACACTCGAAAATGAAGGGCAAAGGTTTAATCAAGAAATGCTAATGTAATCTGCAGGTTTATTATGCAAATCAACAGGAGGTTAATCCTTATTAAAAAATTATAAAATAGTATAGAGCAAAATGTTTTTTATTCATAGCTTCGTTTCCGAGAAAATCGTAATTGTAGCATAAAGGGTAGTAGCCTTATTAATTAATATATTTATACTATTATTTAATAAAGAAGTTTCGCTGTGGAGTTTATTAAAAACAATCTCACCATGTGAAAGGTGTTGTCGTGGCAAAAGGTTATCGAGGAAAATTTCCAGCCTCAAGAACTTCTTCCCCAAAGTGGTAGTTGAAAAAGAAAATTAACAATTTAGAAGTTACGGCGTGTAAAATTTTGTTACGCGGAAAATCCATTGTGTTAAATATTACAATGAAGGGGGATTTCCACGGGGAAAAAAGTCCGGAAAAATGTCGGGAAAAAAAAATCGGGAAAATGTCCACCGCGAAGACACCCTGCTTTTCAGAAGGTTAACAAATAGGAAAGTCCAATTATTTAGAACGGTCATTCTACTAAAAATTGCTATAAAGAAAGGGGGTTGAAATTAATTCACTCGAGAATATAACCAGCACGAAGAAGTTTTCCAGATGTATATTAAAAAAGGAAAACCCAATTATTTCGAAGTTAATTACTCGAATAATCGCTACGAAACCAGAAAAAGTAGAAGCCAACAATATGGAGTGTTTGGTGGAAAGAAGGAAAAGTCGACGTAAAAATAGTCTGCGATCCACGAGGTAATCGCGAGAAGCTACGGCAGCGGAAAATCATGGTCCCAATTTACGACGCGAGCTGACAAGGCGGTCGGTCAAAAACGGTGTGGAAAAATATCGTCGTTCGATCATCCGCATCATAAACCGGGTCTCCGAATATTCTCCGTCGTTAAGCGCGGTGCTGCACGAAAGCAAAAGCTTCGAGCGTGGAAGAGGAACGGAATGGAATGGAACGAAATGGGGTGGCTCGGGAGCCGCTGGTGACCTAGAGATGTCACTGGGTTAGCGTGCCCATGGGCCATCCATAACCCTGATACCGGTGATACACACTCGGCTCTGCCCTGTCATAGGCTGGCATGCAGCCCTGCAGATACACAGGGTGTATCTACATACGGACGTTCGCGTTCCACTTAACCGTTCTTCTGCATCCTAGGCCTGCACGCAAAGCTTGAACCGCTTCCAATTGACAACAAGCTCGATGCCATGGACCGTGGACGGAAACCATTCCTGAAATTAACGTCTCGGATCGTTGCTCCAGCCGGGATGACGAGATGCTTCTCTCGGCTTTCCTCTTTGGATTAATCATCACCGGCGATTCCACCATCGGACAATCTCCGATGATTACTTCTCGTACAATTACTCCGATACAGTTCTACTCCGATGTCCGAGTGGAAAGTGTTGGATCATTAACAATAATAATGCAACAAAGTGCAAAAACGAATTTCTTACAATTATGTTGTTATTTTATATATTTTATATATAGTTATAGGCCGAACTATAGGGTTGAATGTGTGTATGTGTGCGTATTAGCAAACAACCCTATATACAGTTAAATTTATAGAAATAGAAAATCGAAAATAAGGAAAGTGTTGGATTATTAAGAATAATAATGCAACAAAGTGCAAAAACGAATTTCTTACAATTCTGTTGTTATTTTATATATTTTATATATAGTTATAGGCCGAACTATAGGGTTGAATGTGTGTATGTGTGCTTATTAGCAAACAACCCTATATATAATTATAGAAATAGAAAATCAAAAATAACAACAGAATAGTCAAAAGAAGACAGTTGAATGTGTATATTTATGTGTATCAGCAGACAACCCTATATATAATTAAATTTATAAAAATATAACATCGAAAATAACAACAGAATTGAAAAATTACGATCGCTAATAAATTTGGAAAAAGAAGACAGCTTGAAACAAATGCCCGTGACAAGCACGTCTGTCAACGATTGATTATAATAAATACGGTTGTTCCTTACAATATTTATGATTAAATATGTTCAAAGATTTCATGCATTGTAGATTTTGATCACAGTGCGCTTTTTGGGGTGTCGCATTCCATTTCCGAGGCACGCGAAGACGCATTTGCCTAAAAACACGCATAATCGAATATCCCGGCACCGTCTCCGATACGAGAAGCTTTTTCCATCGTCGGGAACAATGCTCTTAAGAAGTGTTTTAAAACGAAGCAGAAGAAGAGGAATAGAGAGGATCGAGCATTGAAAAAACGCGACGAATTCACAGTCCACCGCGCTGCCCGCGAAAAACAATGCTATCCGAGCGACCGGCTTTTAAATAAAACTGCAACTCGTAATGGGAATCATTGTTCTTGTCCCGTTCGAGCGACGGTTATTGTTCCGGTCGGTTCGCCGGGGAAACGCTTTAAATGAAACCTGTTTTTCGTTCGACTATGCACCCGGCCTGCACCGCTCTGAATCCCTCTGCACCGGTCTACTCGACGCGTAACTGCGTTTCCTCTCGCATCGGCTCGAATAAATTTTCATCCGGTCGTCCGGCTCGCAGAAGCGTTTTTCGATGCCCTCGAGAGGATCGTCCGCGCACAGTTTACTGGCCCGGAATCCCAGTATTTCCCTCCCGAAAACGTTCCCGGATTTTCCGGAACAAGCCGGGCCACGCGGCGCGCTGTTCAATTCTACTTTGCCTGGTCATATATATATTATAATTGCTTACATTCCAAAGAAGATACTCTAGAATTCGCATCTTTGTGGCAATTAAAATGGGTTCGGACAATGTCAAGAAATTGAAATTCAATGAAAATTTATTTTCTTCTTTTCAAAATCCACAATGAACCGGTACCAGTCCTATTCGGATGACTACACTGTCGGTCTGATCATAGGCTGTCTTATTCTACTGGTGTGCCAGCTCAATTCTACTGAACCTGATGAAATTTAATTATGGCAATTAAGATGGCTTTAGACAATCTCAAAAAAAATTGAAATTCAACGAAAATTTATTTTCTTCTTTTCAAAATCCACAATGAACCAGTACCAGTTCTATTCGGATGATTACACTGTTGGTCTGACCATAGGCTGTTCTATTCTACTGGTGTGCCAGCCCACACGCTGTTTAATTCTACTGAACCTGGTGAAGTATTTGTTTACATTCCACTGAAAATACTCTGAACAATCCGATAACTATACTGTGGATGTGTGTGGGAAATAAAAATCGTTCGTGTCAATTACAAGAAATACAGATTCAATAAAAATGTATTTAAATTATCTAATAATAATGTCTGTTCAGTATCGTATTCGACCTGTTTATTTTCATCATAAAATCTGCAGTGTACTGATAACAGTCCTATGTGTATTCTCTGTCTGCTGATAACAGTCATGTTCGATAGCCACCATGGACGATAGCCCAGTTTTATTGTAACTCATTATTTTTTATTTAAATAATTATTTTGCCGCAGTAAGCATGTGTTTTATCATTTTTTCTTCTACGATATATTTACATAGCTGTGTTTCAATATATATAAACGTATTAATCTTCAGACGAATCGTTGAGTTAAATTAATTTGCAAACTAGCTGTTGTTACTAATGATCGAACTGAAATCACAAAATTTATTTTATATTACGTTTTCGATCGAGAAGAATTTCATTTAACAATCATGTTCGTATGATTACACAGTTTATCCTTTCCTGCTGGTCTGACCATGCGACGACCTATTCCACTGATATCTGACCACACGCTGGTCAATACTACTGTCCCCAGTCAAATAGTTGCACCTATCCCTTTAAAAATTCCGTTATAATTTTCTGTATTATACTGATCCTATTGAAAATCCCAGAATTTCCATTGCCAGCTTTCCATTTTCTGGAACAGGCCGAGCGTAGCCGCTCGCTAAGCGATTCGTTTATCGATCGGCGTGCCGGCGTACACGCTAATATATCATGGCGCATGTGTTCCTTCGAGCGAGGGATTATAATAACGATCGCTTTGTTATGCAGCGTATCGACGGGTCAAATAGAATACGGCGATACGGATGAATAGCGCCGCGGAACGGATTTCGGCTTTAGGCGGCGATCACGGATGCTGCGGAGAGTTTCGTGTACATCGATGCTTTCGACCGGTAAATTAAGGGGTTGCACACCTTTGTACCGTTCGAATAAAAAAAGAAGGAAAAACAGTGTTGCGGCGTGTCGCGCAACAGATAGACACAGCAATCGCGAGAACAAAGAGGCATCGTCGAGTTCGCGCGTTCCCGAGCGTGTATAACTGGCCAAAGCTATGTTTTGTCCCCAGCATCCGACGGTTCGTCGTAAGAAACGACTCTCTCCGCGCCTTTTCTCTCGGCTTTTCACGGGAACGGGCACTCGCAGCCCCGCGAATGAATCTCTCCTCGCCCCTGGGAAATCTCTTCGCGCCCCGCTGCACGAGACACGGTTCTTGAACGAAAGCGTCTTTAACGCGTTGAAATCGCCGCCTTCACGCTACTACGCTCTCTCTCTCTTTTTCACTCTCCCTCCACGAGAAGACGATAATTGAAGCAATCGAAATTCCAACGGCGCTCGCCGGCGAATGGACAGGCCGACGAAAAATATGATCCTCTAGCTCGCATAACTGGAGCTGGATATTAACACTTTGATACTTTATGAAGCACTTAATTCATGCACCTTAATGTTAGGTCGGGGCATAAGTCGGCATGAATGCTCGACTAATTCCGAGTGCGGAAAGGGGTTTAATTTTTAGAGTGCAACACCTGTGAATTTCTGAAAGTGTGAACTTAATCTGTGAAGAGTTGAATTTTTAAGGGATTTAGTGCGAGTATATTTTTTAGGGTGAATTTGATTTGCAGAAGATGAATTTGTGAATTTAATCTGTAAAAAATAGTATTTTGAAGGGGTACATTTCGAATACATTTTCGAGGATAAATTTGTAAAATCTATAATTTTGACAGGGTTGATTTAGCCACCCTCGAGTGAATTTTATTTGCTGAAGAATGAATTTGTGAATTTATTCTGTAAATACTAGAATTTTGAAGGGGTACATTTCGAATGCATTTGTAAAAGGGTGAATTTAATCTTTTAAAAACTAGAATTTTGACAGGGTTGATTTAGAGTGCGACTCGAATCACCCTCGATTGAATTTGATTTGCAAACAAATTCATCCTGGAATACATTTTCGAGGATGAATTTGCAAAAGGGTGAATTTAATTTGTAAAATCTATTATTTTGACAGGGTTGATTTAGAGTGCGACCCGAATCACCCTCGATTGAATTTGATTTGCAAACAAATTCATCCTGGAATACATTTTCGAGGATGAATTTGCAAAAGGGTGAATTTAATTTGTAAAATCTATTATTTTGACAGGGTTGATTTAGAGTGCGACCCGAATCACCCTCGGGAGAATTGAATTTGTAAAAGCGTGAATTTAATCTTTTAAAAACTAGAACTTTTAACAGGGTTGATTTAGAGTGCGACTCAAATCACCCTCGATTGAGTTTGATTCGCAGAAGACTGAATTTGCGAATTTAACCTGTAAAAAGTAGAATTTGGGTTAATTCAGAGTGCAAAACTTGTGTTCGCAAGAATGCTGGGCATGAGGCAAAATCCACTGGAACGAAGGAAACGGAGAAAAATAGAGAGAGAGGGAGAAGACAATATTAAAACAAGTTTCGTCCGAGCAGCGTCCTCGGAAGAGAGTAGTTGAGAAAATTGCGAGTTCCAAGAACGCGGGTGCACTGCGGAGAATGGTCCGCCGTGAAAGAGGGAGCTAGCGAGCGGAGAAAAATTGTTAACAACTATTCCCGGATGGGAGGCCGTTTATTTTTCTTTTCCGCGTGCGCGATGCGAGAATGGTCGTCGAGCCGAGGTTTCCGGAAACCGTGGGGCTTAGGGCCATTGTTTCCGCCGGTCAACAGTGTTAATTTCTCCGGGAGCTTGACGAGGGTAGTCGGCCCGGAACGAACGAGCAGAAATTCCCGTGGATCATTGTGTTCGCGAGCAAACAGAGCCAGCCCGTAAGCGAATCGCATGGAGAGGCAAATTGGGTGCACCGACCAGTCGATAATTCGCTGCTGCGCGAAATTTTGTTGTTCTTCCTCTCGAATCCACTCGTCCACCCTCTCCCTCTCTCCACCCTCTTTTTCTCTCTTCCGAAGTGGTTCGCGAGACGGTTGAACGATGTTGACGAACGGATCAAACAGATTTCCAGCCGGTCATTAATATTAATACGCGCTCTCGATCGGGATAGGTTGCTCGGGGGTAAATCACCGATAATCTTGCCAAGTTATACTCCCCATGAATATGCAAAGTTACGCGATACACCGCGGATCCAGCGTAAACGAATCCCGAGCTGCGTGCAGCTGCATCGTGATGCGTCGGATGCGGATGCACCGTCCCCATGGTTCCCCCCCATCTTCCCTCGACTCGCAAAATGGCTGCCCAGAAAACCCCGGAGTTCTGTTTTCAAATATATTTATCCTACAAAACACTAGGTTCAAATATTTCTTTGACATCTGAAGAAGATAGCAATTTAAAATGTAAATACTTGATGATACTTGTCGGTCAAAATCGTTGTCGGTTAAATTTATTGTCGGTCAAATTCGTGTCGGTCAAAATCGTTTGTTAAAGGCATTGTCGGTTAAATTCGTTGTCGGTCCAATTATTCCCGCGACTCGCAAAATGGCTGCCCAGAAAACCCCGGATTTCTGTATGCAAATATTTATCCTGCAAAACACTCGGTTCAAATATTTCTTTGACATCTGAAGAAGATAGCAATTTAAAATGTAGATACTTGATAATACTGATAATTAATATTTAATGAAGTTGCGAATGTATCAAGAAAGTCTGTAAGTCGCTTAACAAAAATGTAACACGGCAGAATCGTTGAATCTTGCAAAATTGCATCACTGAAGATATTTATGCGGAGACTGGAGAGTTAATTTACAGGAAGCAGCAGCGATAAAATAATTCCTTTCTCCGTCAAGGATCCACCTAAAGATCTCTTCGCATTTCAATGAAGATAAAAGTAGTCGGAAACTTGGTGAAACTTACCGGAAACTTCTTTCAACTCCGAAAGATCAAGAACGCCGCGAACGCGTAAAGTCCGCAGTCTGATTAAAATTTTAAACAACAATCCGCATAACGTTTCGCGCGGAATACGGGATCACGGTAATCACAAATGCGTGACTAATTGACTAATTAACTTTGCACGCCGTGAATTATATAGAGGACACACACGTATACGATATGATTAGTATTTTGAATTCCATTGCGACACCCGCATATTCGGATCATTAAAAATTTCCTGCACGTGGCACGCGTTTCAATTGCAATTGTCTGCTCCAAGCTGAATTATTGTTATAATTAGATCTCGGGGAGCGTATAGTAATTGGTCGAACGGAATTCGTTCGATTAAAAAATCATGGCGAGGCTGGGTTAAATTCATAGGCCACAGCAATATCAACATTCGGATATTCATTTAAAATGTTCATTGCACTTTGCTTCGTTCTCGGGTTAATAACTTTGGAAATATTATGTGGATTTTTATACAGAATTATTAGTTTCTCCCATTGTCCTTTCGTGAAGCCTGTCCCCTCACTTTCATCTCTTCGCTCATCGGTGAAAATGTTCCGTTGTGAGAGAATCTTAAAAATTGTTGGTTTCACAAAAGTGTAAAACAAAGCGTCAACATTTTTTTCATTAAATTAAAATAGCTGAACTAGCAAACCGAGAAAAATGAGTTTTTGTAAGCTTATACATATTTTTCATTTTTATACATTAAGATAAATATTCTGAAAATAATAGAACAATACTGTAAAATTATTTAAATGTTTTTAAAATACTTCATCCCTCACTCAGGATTACAGAACTATATTGAGATTCTAACTGCATTTCAAAATTCTAATTGCATTCCAATTGCATTCTAATTGCATAAAAAAAAAGAAGAAAAATCCCGTGAATCCAGGGCCTTGAGTGGGATCATGAACTCGAAATTTTGCAGACATGTTCCCATAATATTAAACCAAAAAACTGTGTGAAAAAAGGTTAACTGCATTTCAAAATTCTAATTGCATTCTAATTGCTTTAAAAAAAAAGAAAATAAATCCCGTTGATCCAGGGACTGACGTAGAGTCATTGGAAGTCATCGGGAGCAGCGTCCCGTCCCCGGAAGTGACAAGACCTAGATAAAGAAGATCGCAGCAGTGCTCGGCGACAGGTCGGCAGAAGATCCGACACCGTCGACGAAATAATTATCGAGCCGCTGTCTGGCTTCCGGGGGAAGAAGCCGAGAACACCGTCGCCCTCATCCTCGTGGTCGTCGTCAGCCTTCGGTGCCGCGATCCAAATTCATTATCCGCGTTCCCGCGAGGCGAGTCATGTCGAGGCAGCCGCGCGTCGAAATGAATTCCGAAAGTGGGGCGCACGCTTATTAGAAATTCCTGGATTACTGCCGCGTACGTGTGTACCCGGGGCTCCATTTAGCGAGTAGATCCATAGATCTCCGGCATGGCCGATGGATCGGCGGGGAAACCGAAAAGGGAGAAGAGAGGGAGAGCCAGAGGCAACGAGAACCCTCGAACGACTCCAGAAACGAGATCTATGGTTTCATTACCGGCCGAATTTCTGCGTTTCCCAGCTTTACGACCCGTCCACCACCCACACCATCCCGACCAACTCCTTGGAATTCGGATCCACGAAGAATTTGAGCTGTTCTCGAACTCAATCCTCCGGATGAATACTCGCTCTTCTTCGGAACTGCCGGAGCAAGCGCGCAACTCGCTGTGTGTACTCTTCTTCGACTTGTCTGGCCTATTTTTCGTGTAGTTTGTGCTGGAAGTAGAATTAGAATTTGAATTTGCTTTATTTTGATCTTACAGCTAAGAAATGTCACTTGGTTTACATTTTCTCATTCTTTTCTTCGTCTCACTCATTCCTACCCTGTCCTAAAATTCTAATTATTTTAATGAATTTTTACAGAAACATTTTTATAGACAATTTAAATCTCAATAATATAAAATTTTTCATATAAATTTCATTAATATTACGATCGACTTAAAATTACTATATATTGCGCCGCGAAAAAGTCCAATTATCTTAATAAATGTTTATAGAAAAATTTTTATTTATGATAGAAAATTTAAGCCTGAATAATATAAAATTTTTCATATAAATTTCATTAATATTACGATCAACATAAAATTACTATATATGCTGCGAATATTCGAAGTATCGAAAATTGCGGAACTCGTTACATTCGGCGCACGAATCGTCGGAATTCCGATTTACTCGTGCTCCGAACAAAGAAGTACAGCTACGAAGGGACGGATTTCGACCGAAAGAAGGACTCGCGAAGGAATCGAATCCTGGAACGCGTGTTCGAAGATCCGTGGCTCGACGGAAGGCAAACAAATCCGAGAGAAAGGAGATTTCCGTCCTCGGGCCCGGAGCCTTTTCACGAGACAAGACTTTTCTATCCAGCGCCTCGTCTTCGAGCCATTAGGAGGAGTTGTTATCCTCGTCCTCGGGAAATCGCTCGTTTCCCGGGGAATATATTTCTCCCCTAGATTCCTTTCTCCCTTTCCCTCTCTCTCTCTCTATCTCTCTTTTTCTATCACCCTTTTTCCTCCGGCGAGGTATAGATTCCCGCGCCTCGCAAACGACTCGCTAAGAAATTGAAAGCCTGTTCCCGTTTCGCAGGTACCTCGGATATCGGAACGGGAACGAACTATTATGGAGCGAGCCGACAATTATTTCTTATTTGCTGAGAGTCCCGAGGGATAACAACCGCGAGCATAATGGAAGACCAGACGCGAATGCTTCTTTCTGGCTACGCCTGTGCCGAGCGTCATTATCACGATCGAGAAAGATCTTACGCTCTCATTGCTCTTTCTCGATCGTTTAACATATTCGCGGAACATTTGCGAAATCCATTGAATCGTTCAGGAAATGCTCAACACCTTCGGCGACTGCTTTTGGACAATGCGTTTGAAATCGTTACCGGATAATTCTTCGTTTAATTAAATTCTACTAAATAAAAAATTAATTAAATATTTTAAATTAATTAAATAAATAATTCTATTACAGAAATGGTCTGCGTTTAATGTTGCAATGTTGTTATGTTATTTAACAGAATTAAAATGTGAAACTTGAGGCCTGAACATGAATAATAAATATTGCTTTTTGTAATTTTTTAAACGGTCAGTGTTGAATGGAAATTTGTTGTCCTGCAAACTAGACAGGTTTCGAATTTTCCGGGATGGTAGATTTAACATTGAAAGTCGTTGTTCCCGGTGGATGCGTTAGGGCAGGGGCTCGGCTAACCCGCGTGACCTATTCGAATCGAATTTTTCACCGCTGATCCTAGGGAACTCAATTTTCCACTTGACTGTTGCAGCCGAGCGATGATCCGTGAACTGGGAATGTAGACGGAAGGGCGGGAAAGCGGATCTGCCCCTCGCAGCATCGAAGGAAGGACCTTTCCTCCAGCTCCGCCATCATCTTCGCCGATATCTCACTCTCGGACATCTTTAACCACCGCATCGACTTGGACACTGTAAGTATAATCCCCTACAAAATTCAATATCACGTGACCAGTGCTAAATCACTTCAGCAAAAATGATCACAATATTAATTAGAACTACATTAAATTAATTCCGAAATTGAAAGAAGAAACTCTAGGACCACATTAGAAGGATCTAACTAATTAAAATTGTTACAGGAATAAATACGTGGTAATCTGACTTCTAATCAATTTGTAATGATTACTAAACATTTATATAAGAAACGATGCTAAACCACTTCAGCAAAAATGTTTAAAATTTTAATTAGGTCTAAATTAAATTAATTCCGAAACTGAAACAGGAAACTCTAGGTCCACATTAGGCTAAAATGTTTGTAATTCTAACTAGTCCCAAATTAAATTAATTCATTCCTGACAGAGCTGAACATCTGAAACAGGACTACAGGATTATTAAACATTTATATAACAATCGATGCTAAACCACTTCAGCAAAAATGTTCAAAATATTAATTAGATCTAAATTAAATTAATTCCGAAGCTGAACAGGAAGGATCTGCCTAATTAAAATTGTTACAGGAATAAATACGTGCTAATCTGGTTCCTGTGTCTTCCAATCAATTTATTACGCTTATTTATTAAAATAATTAGATCTCGTATAAAATCAATTATGAAACACTCGTTGGAATCAGTACCGTATCCCCAAGTTGTCCCTGAACGTCCCTAAAGCTGTCGTAAAGATTCCGACGAAAGTAATTGTGAAGAATTTTTATAATTCGATCAGAGTCGTGACTCGGACAGTTTCGAACGAGTTCGTACAAGTAATCCCAACGAAGCAATGCGACTGAAACCAGTCGGTCTTCTCGCGCAGCCCTCGAGCACGGCTTCCGGCGGCTCGTCAAAGAGAAGGAAGCGGACAGCAGACGCTTGTTCGCCGACTTGCGAGATTAATTGACTCCCCGCGACGAAGAGAGAGAGAGAGAGAGAGCTCCAATTAGTCCGACGGCCCGTGGAAGAGGCCGGGCTTTGATTCTGCTCGCCGTTCGATTCGCTTCCCTGCCCCCTGGACCAATTAGTTACTTACCTGGCATGGCTCTATTCCCCCGGTCAATGCTAATTCGTTCCTTGAATTCCATTTTCCTCGACCGCAACCGAGACGCGCGGACAAGAGGAAAATGGTCTTCTTCCCTCCTCCTCCTCCTCTTCGCGAGGAGGAAGCGGGAACCACGCGCGAAGGAAAGAGCAATCGCGACGGAATTGAAAGCTGGAGAGCTGGAAGAGAGCTCGAGAGGAACCGTGACCGCGTAATGAACTTTTCGGCACTCGATCTCCTCTCCGCGGCTCCTTCTTTCTCATTTCCTTCTTTCTTTCGACGTTTTTTTCCCCTGGTTTGTTTTTCCGCAACTGGGTCGCTGCACACTGGAGCGAACCGAGGGAAATCATTCTGGAGAATTGCCTTCATTGGTTTTGGATCTGATGGATATAGTGTGAGATACACTGGTTCAGGGTGTTTCGAAGAGGTCCCATGGAAACCGATAAAATTTCACCGACTCCAGATTTGACCGACAACGCTTTTAATCAACAGCGGATTTCATCGACGACGAATTTGATCGACAACAAATTTGGCCGCCAACGAATCTAATATCGTTGTCGGTCAAAATCTTGTCGGTCAAAATCGTTGTCAGTTAAAGGCGTTGTCGGTTAAATTCGTTGTCGGTCAAATTCGTGTCGGTTAAAGGCGTTGTCGGTTAAATTCGCTGTCAGTCCAATTCGTTGTCGGTTAAAGGCGTTGGCACCTTGGAGACAACGAGCGAAAATGTATAAATTCAGCATTTAATTTTTTTAATACCTTTTTCTTGGACCTAAAAATTTTATCAGACAAACTTTAATTCAATTCGCCTGAATTTCAAGTCCCAGCGAATGCATCCGATTTTATCGATTATTATTGCAAGAGTAGAAGCGTCGTGAACGCGTCCGGTTTCACGGGCAGCGAAAATCGTTGGCACGGTCGCACTTGCGAAATATCCGCAGGACGAGTGACTATTCCCGCGAGTTGGAATTTGCCGGGATATCGAAGCAGCCAATTAAACCGGCATAATACACCGGTCGATCCCGCTGGAATTTGGCGCGGCGGGAGATTTCGTTCCGCTTTGTCGCGCGAATCCGCGCCGGCGGACAAAGCGTTCCGCTTCGCGAAATTGCTCGGAATCGCTAGGAACTCTGATCGCCAATTCCGCGAGGCTCCCGGCCGATTATGCGAGTCAAACTACGCGAATACCGGCCGACGAAATAGATCTGACCGATTTCTATTGTCGTGATAGAAAGTATCTGTGTAACTGAATATTAATTTAATATAATGAAACTTTCAGCGTGTGTGTAACTAACGTAGATCTACGAAATACATATTTTAAATAAATTTTCTCATTGGCGGAAATAAAAAAATGTTGAATATTCTTTTATTTTGTTATATAATTCTTACCAATTTTAATTTCTTCAAAATCTAATTGCTAGAAAAAAAGTCAGGTAGTTTGGTCCTATTTATAAAAATTTTCGAAGGGCGTCCGAATAATTTCGTGATTGATTGTCCAAATTGATACTGCAAAGCAAAATTAATAAAAAACCGTTTGATAAACAGAATCTCTGATTTACCTGCAGAACCTGTCGACGTTGATAGCGAGAATCGGGAGGGTTGGAGCGATTTTAATGTGGTGCGAAAATCGCGTGGGGGTTGCTGATTGCCGGGGGAGGATGCGAGGGGGAAATGCAAATAGGTGGAAACGTCGACGATTATTTAAATTCGCGAGGGTATCAGTAAACGCGCGTCGCTCACGTGAATAAATCAGCCGGGCCCTCGAAGGAGCGAGGATCGTTCGATAATTAATTACGCGCCGCGTGCCGCCGCGTCGACAGCCAACCGAGAAGAAATCTCGTTCTCTTTTCATGTTAATTTTCGGAACGACCACACCGCTCGTCGGAATTCCTTTCTTCCTCCGGTAAATGCGCGAGATTTTCCATCGCGATTGTCGCGAACGCGGCCGACGGAGCCGCTAATCGGAACCCGCACGGAAACCAGTTCCCGAACGTATAATCGCGCTATCCGGATCGTCGTAATGCGTATTTTCCAGCGGCCTAAGCCGCATGGAAGCCGATACGAGCCGACACTATGATTCGCGAGGCTTTCGGCGCGAGCGAACACGAACAGGAAATCCGGCGCAGATTTTCTCTATACTCTACTACGTACGCTATTGTCGGATTACGGAACGCGATCGCTGCTTTCGACAGCTGTCTGGATCCTCCTGACTGATTCTGGAAATAAGTATAACAGTAATCAGCATCTGTTTTAATTCTAATGATGTAGTCTCATTGGAAACCTACTAAAATTTTATATAAATTTAGTCTATTATTTTAAAATATTATTTTATAATAGACTAAATATTATTATTATTTTATAATTATTTTGTAATAATAATATATTTTATATTTATTTTATATTTTTTTATATTGTATATTTATTTTATAATATATTTTATAATTATTTTGTAATAATAATATTTAGTCTATTATAAAATGATATTATAAAATAATATTATAAATAACCTAACCTAACCTACTCAAATTTTATATAAATTTAGTCTATTATTTTATAATATCATTTTATAATAGACTAAATATTATTATTATTTTATAATTATTTTATAATAATAATATTTAGTCTATCTAATAATAATATTAGTATATACTCTGACCAGTATACAGCCTGTATACTGCGACAAAGATTACATTTTATCGAGCAATACTTTAACGAGCACAGAGACGAATGCTCGTTTAAATTTCAATATTTTTCGAGTGGGCGCCGAACGAGCGTTTGATGTGAACGGACCATTAGGACTGATTCCTTGGTCCGTCGTATTAGTTATTGGAAGAACACGCGTCCGTCCACTGCGTCGGATATTCCGCAAATTTTTCTGGCTGAACCAACTGGTCACCGGATAAGGAGAGAAAATAAAAAGAGAGAGAGGAGAGGAGGGTTCGATTGGCGCGATCTGCAGCGTCGAGGGTGCTCGAGGAACTTTGAGCGACCGTTTCGCAAACGAAACCGTTGCGAAGCGAATCGCGAGCCGGGGCTCGAGAGGGAGACGCGGAAAGAGGCTGGCAAAGAGCATAAATAAACGAGAGCTATGGCTGTATCGATCAGCCAGGATAAACCGCGTCTCTCTCTCTCTCTCTCTCTGGGTGACCGAGTGGTTGCCAGCTTCGATGTCCGGCTGCTGTCCCGAAGGAACGCGTACCTTCAAGAAAATTACAAACTGGCTCACCAACTGGCTGAATGCGTCTACTTTCCTCGTCGCCACTTTCCTCGGCCTCTGAATTTCCTGGCTCTTGTCTGATCAGTATCGTCTTGCTCCACTGAACCGCGCGTGGGAGAACGCGGTTTTGCTAATGGTTTCGAAACTACAGTCTTTGTATATTAATTATCATTACAATGTGGATCTTCATGCGTTTATAATAAAATTGAGAAGATGAAATTAAAAATTGTTAGAAAATTTTTTTAATTGACAATGTCAACATATGAATTTTCCTGTATTAAAATTATTAAGGAAAGAAATCACATTTAATTTAGTTTCTATTCCATTCAATCAATGCAGGCACGTTTTATTTTGCATAAAGATCCGCAGTCTAGTTATCATTTACAGCAGGACGTCAATAAATAACCTCGACCCACTCTTCCCATCAATATTTCCATTACAGTATGCATTAACATTCTGAATAACCAGGCTATAATAATAAACTAGATTATAACATCTGTTAAAAAAAGTTGTCTTAAACTACAATCTTTTTACAGACAATATTTCGTTTTATCGAACAATATATTTGATTGCATTTTTATTTGTGCTTACCATGAATGCATTAAAATTCTTCAAATAAAAAATCATGGAATACAGTATTTTTATTACTAGACCGTCAATTTTCATGTAATTGCAAACAAATTGGCTGAGTAAAATATAAAGCAGTGAATTACTTCCATTCAGTTGCACGCGTTAACTTTACTCTGCAAAAGATTCAAGCTATTATCTTTTAATACTCGAACCAGCACTTTCTCGATTCAGTATCATTTTCAACTCCATCTCTATCTGCAGTTTATCCTCTTATAACGACACTCAAGAGATTTATTTCTTATGGAGACACCATGTTATCATCATTTCGTTCCATTACGTGTAATAAAGATACAATAGCCATCGCTTTATAACAGACGCTGTAAACGTATAAACTCCGCAGCATTAAGATAAAAGGCTCTATCGTCTTCGAGCGAACTCTCCGTTCTATAAAAACTTAATACCGTCGGAAACTACTGTGCGGGGAAGTCCCTCCGCAATTTTCACCCTGATCGTTTTAGTTCCGATCACAGTGGAAGCGGTTAAAAAGATTCTGTAAAAAAAATAATGAAAAAAAAAAGATTTGCAGAGGTAAACAATATAATGTGATTAAAGAAACTCTGTAAAACTCTGTTGTTTTCTCTGATAATATAGATACACAGGCTTTTGTAACCAGCGAAGCAAGAGCATCTTCGTCTTCATACTGTTTACTCAATTACAGCTGTCTTCATTCCAACTTTTACTTTCTCCTCGTCTCTAAAATCTTTTATTTCGTGACAAACCAATGATGGCAAGATTCCCAATGCTTTCTTTAATGAAACTTCGTATCCTTCGACTATTTCAGATACATTGATACTCAAATGATTATAGCAAACAAATCGCAACAAACAGAAACTGAGGAAAATCTTTGACGTGTCATTTTTGTTCGAGCAGCCTTTTTCCCAAAGTGGCGCAACTGTTTTGGGGTGTAAAAAATCGCCAAAAGAGATGATCGTCTTACAGGGAAGCCAGATACTTTTGGAGAAACGTCGGAGTCGTTTTTACGACGTGTTTGACGTCGGGGGCCGAACCAAATATGGACCGGACAGCCAAACGATTAAAGCAAACAAATCGCAACAAACAGAAACCGAGGAAACTCGTTGATATGTCATTTTTATTCATGCATCCTTTTTTCCAAAGTGGCGCAACTGTTTTAGGGTGTAAAAAATCGCTAAATATGGGCCGGACAGCCAAACGATTAAATCAAACAAATCGCAACAAACAGAAACCGAGGAAATTCGTTCATATGTCATTTTTATTCATGCATCCTTTTTTCCAAAGTGGCGCAAGTGTTTCAGGGTGTAAAAAATCGCCAAATATGGGCCGGACAGCCAAACGATTAAAACAAACAAATCGCAACAAACAGAAACCGAGGAAACTCGTTGACGTATCATTTTTGTTCGAGCAGCCTTTTTCCAAAGCGACGCAACAGATTCAAGGTGTAAAAAATGGCCGAAAGAGATGATCGTCTTAAAGGGAAGCCAGATGCGTTGGGAGCAACGTCGGAGTCGTTTTTACGACGTGTTTGACGTCGGGGGCCGACCCAAATAAGGGCCGGACGGCCGCTTGCAGCGACGATTCTGTCGCGTGGTGTGTTTGCACGATGCTGCCACCTCGTCGGCCGAAGTAACTATCGTTTTCCCGACGGGTCCGGGAGCCTGTGTTCGTCTATGCGTCGACGGAAAGGCAGCCGCGTCGCACAGCTCCGACTTCCCCTTTTCGTTTTCGCTAGCCCGGCGAGTAGTGACAGTGATCGGTTCCGTTAGATCGTGTGCAACCCGAGGATACCAAACACTCGACGAAACCCTAACTGGCATCTGGTTGATTTCGCCGGAAAACGTTTTGGTGAGTGACGGCAAACTTGCGAGGAAAACAAACCGCGGAAAAATCTCCGCGAGTTTGAAAGTACGGAATCGGTGAAAAAGAGGAACGATCGCGCTGACGTTTCTCCCGCGGGACCAGTTCCGGTTTCCTGTGGCTTTTCGACGGGCTTCTCTCTTTTTCTCCTGCGGGAGCAACGCTGTCAGCGAACCACCAGCTGATTTCCTCCCACTGCCACCGCGACACAGAGTTAATTAGCGAGCGAACGGTGCTCGCCGGGCAATAAATCGTCATTCCTGATGACACTAATACGCTCTGTTCTCTCTCACGAACGCTTCCGCGTGTAACACCTCGATCTACTGCGTGTAACCGGGCGCGCGCGCGTGTGCACGCACCATCACCCGCAACACAGACGGAACACGCAGAAGGAAATGACTAATCAACGCGGACCTTCGTGTAGAACTGGCCGATATATTTCCTTGTGGACGCGTGAGAGACAACGCGTACGGCCCACCGTAACACGGCGGCAAGAAACGCTGTTTTTCCGCGACGGGGAACAGAAGCGATTTACAACGGACCGAGCTCTCGATCGAGAGATCAAGCGAGATCTTCGAAGATCTACACCGCTGTGCGAAAGAAAGGAACACCCAGTCATTTTTTTAAATAGAAAATCGTAAAATGTTAAATTAGAACACAGTAAGTCTTGAAAAAGGACTCCGCTGAATAGTTTTGAGAATTATTTGTTATACAATTCCTATATAAAGATATTGTTTGTCACATTATTTTTATAATTATACTGGGTGTTTCTTTATTGAGCAATTTTTTTTTAACCTCGATTATCGATAGACACCTCCATCAATAATCTTTTGATTCCCTTGCGAAAATCTTTATTGTCTAGGGTACAAAAAAATATCGGTGTCATGATAAGTGACTCCATTTTTATTAAGGATATTTAGAAGGTTGAATAACTTCCATTGGATTTATACATTGGTTGTGGACATTTAGTAAAGATATTGTTTGTCACATTATATCTTATAATTATACTGGGTGCACCTTCCTTGTGCACAGTATTGTTATTGTCTTCATTTTTTGTAGAAAAAAAATTATTTTGTCGAAATTTTTAATATAGAATTTTCTACGTGTTTACGTACTGTTCAACTTCTATTCGAAACATTTTGTCATCAGATTATTAACTCTTGAAAAGTAGTGATAATGGAATGTTTTGATTACGACGGACAGAGTTGAGATAGGTGCAGAAACTCTTCACAGATTTAATTCTGTTATCATCTAGATTAGTGTTGTTATTAATATTTGAACGTTACCAATCATTGGAAACTCGCAGTGTATAAAGAAAAACTTAGAAAATGATTGGTAACGTTCAAATATTAATAAAAATACTAATCTAGATGATAACCGAATGACATCTGTGAAGAATTTGTACACCTATCTCAATTCTTGTACATCGTAATCAAAACATTCCATTATCACTACTTCTCAAGAGTTTCCGATAACCTGACGACAAAATAGAAGTTGAACAATACTCAAACACGTAGAAAATTCTATATTAAAAATTTCAACAAATAAATTCTTTTTCTACAAAAAATAAAAATCATTCTTCTCAACCTTCTAAATATCTTTAATAAAATTAGAGTAACCTATCGTTATATTCTTTTTATACCAGACAATAAAAATTTTCTCAAGAGGAATCAGAATATTATTGATCGGGGTGAAGGTAGAAAATTCTATAATAAAAATTTCGAAAACTAAATTCTTTCTACAAAAAACAAAAATAATTTTCATTTGATTATTATTAATCCTCCGACATCGAACAATTCTAGAAGCACCTTTCACCAGTGTACTGCATTGAAAACATGTTTCTCGTTTACGTTAAAAATATTTTTAACGACGTATCTGATGGTATCCAAAAATTCTCGTCCTCTAAAAAAAAATTAGTACGTACCCCCGTTCCTCGTGTATTTTAAAAATATTTTTAACAACGTATCCGACGGTATCCAAAAATTCTCGTCCTCTCAAAAAAAAATTAGTACGTACCCGTCATTTCTCGTGTCTTTTAAAAATATTTTTAACGACGTATCCGACGGTATCCAAAAAATCTCGTCCTCTCAGAAACCTGAGTACGTCCCCGTCGTTTCTAATAGTCTGCCGGGGACCCTTTGTCCATTCAGGATGAAAGGATCTTTGACAGAACGCACCTAAAAAGAAGATCCGTGCCGGATACCATTAATCCTAGACAGGTACGTGTAACAGGTTCGACGTAGCAGCCGGGTCGTCGATTTCGTCGTGGATTCGTCGAAAGAGCCGGTTAATTGGTACGGAGCAAACGATGGAAGCTCGACAGGGGAAACGCGTCGAGGTGCACGCGGCCGAACAAAGCCCAACACCGTTTCCAATTAGTCGAATGCGAATCGATCGGGCGTCGAGCACGCCGAATCCTATCAGAGCAGCGTTTGAGATCTCCGCTCGGCTCCGCTTCGGGCCCGGGCTCGCAGACCCGACTCAAGAAAGTAACAATCGTTCTCGAGCGATCTGCCGCGCACAAAGGGCTCGTTTCCATCGGAACGAGCAGCCGAGGCTCGGCGTCGTTCGTTTATCGCGAGGAGAAGCATTAAACGGTGCTGCACACCGGTGACAAGAAAGACCGTGACAGCCTCTCTCACACGTTCCGTCGTTCTCTATTTCTCGTTCTCTCTATCGTGTTCTCTGCAAACCAGGGAAAGCACAAGAGCCGCTTTCGCGCAGCCAAAGGTACTCGATTGCCAACGAGTGCGTTTCGGTTACGCCTCCGACGACGGAAGCACCGGGGCCGCTTTGTTTAACCTCGCGGAAACGGAAACAATTACGTTTCACGATGAAACAAAACGTTTCACGAAGACTTTCCACAAAAATCTTCCAATTGCATCTGCGAGATTGGCCCTTGCGCTTCGTGTAACGAAGCGTTCGGATAATAGAGGCTCCACTTAATCCAAACAGTATCGTGTTTGGTATCGTTTCAATCGGGAGAATGTCGCGGATATAGAAATAGTTGTTGAATACACTGTTGTAGGATTAAGATGGCAAGTTTAAACAGGGTGTCTCAAAATTCCTTCAACGTCCGGAAACTGGAGGTTCTTCAGTTTATTTGAAGTAACATTTTCCTTTGCAAAAATACAGACCAATCAGAGCGCGACCTAGAAGCTTGTTGGAACAGTCGGCCCGGCGAGCCAACTGTCAATTGGCCAACTGCGCCAACACGCGTCTAGGTCGCGCGCTGATTGGACCGTATTTTTCGTTAATAACTCTTTAATGAAGTGTTGCTTCGAATGATTTCAAGAACCACTAATTTCATGAGCAAAGAACAGGAGTAGAGCAGGAGTGAGAGGTACCCCTCCTGTATCCGAACAGCGGGCCAGGGGAGTTGAGAAGTCTCGCTATAGAAGGGGGAGGAAAAGGTCCTTTAAAAGGCCCTGGACGGTGGGCCTTAATAATCCCCCCAAAATCCAACACTACCCTCTCCACCAACACCGGAGAGAGTGTCCGCAATAGGAATCCCCCACCGCTCTTAAAAAAAAGTACCACTAATTTCCGGATGTTGAAGGACTTTTGAGACACCCTGTAGGATGTATACAATGTTTTCTAGAACCCATGTGAATGTGTCGGTTAGCAGGCGAGGACACGATGCCAAGAAACCGAAGTTCCTTGACGAAACTGGTGGCTCTGACGGTGCTGTGTTTAACGCTGCTGGTCCAGCTGGACGTGTGCTGGTGTTCGCCGTCACACAAGAGCAGACACCACGCAGACATGTCGCACGAGGACGCGAAGGATTTCAGAACGAGCGAGGAGCTGCCAAGACCGGCCGCCCTCCATTCGAACGACGATCCGCTAGTGGTTCAGACCAGGAAGGGCAAGGTCAGGGGTAAGACCATGACTGCCACCACGGGGAAGGAGGTCGACGCCTGGTTCGGGATCCCCTACGCGCAGAAACCTGTCGGTACGTTCCACCTACTCCGGGATATACACTCTATATCTGTACTGGGAAATAGACCGCGGCTCCTTATGCATTTATAACGTACTTCGTGTTACGAGGTACCTGCCGCAGACACCTCTGCAATTTTTGCAGACTACTCGACACCTCAGGTCTTTAAATTAATTCGTACTTCATTTCCAAAACCACCAGCCGCACCAATCCTTTTCAATTTTAACATTCAGTGCATTAAATGTGCAATATAATTCGTACTTCTGGAAGTACCTGGCACAGCTCGATTGCTCTTCAGGTTTTGCATCCACTTCAATATATCAGCTTTAAAAATTAATTCTTTTAGCTAGGTACCTGCTGGAGTCTCATTTCTCTTC
>CM052327.1:8344111-8362789 GCA_028455615.1 Lasioglossum zephyrum
AGAGATAAATCGAAACTGAACTAAAATTATTATTTCGCAGTTAGATGATATTCTATACTGATAACTTCAAAATATGGACAGGTTGGACTTTTTTAAACAGAATTATGAGCTGCTCCGGGGAGCCTCACAAAAACTATTTAAGAGAATACAAAAGAACACGTTCCCTACGAAATGTCTGCATCGTTCAGAATGCAGATTCGAGGACGTCGTTCGTTGGTAAAAGCCTCGGAATGAATGATTTCAGCGGCACAAGCCTTTTTGCCATCCGAGCCGCAGAAATCGAGTCGGCGATCGAGATAAAGTTTCGCTGGTTGGATCGAGGGAGAGAACGGCGCGGACCCGTTGGCGGGACAGTTCAATTTCACGCGGTCCTGCACACTCCCGACGAGGCCGGTTTCCCAGTAGGAGGAAAACGCGAGGAAAGCGAGAGAATCGCGGAAGAGAGGCCGATAAAGAGCCGGGGACGGCAGCCGGTCGCAATCAATCAACCGAAATCCATGTCAAGGGGTGTGCTCGTGTGTGTGAACGTCGCTTGCGCGCGTGCACCAAGCCCAGGTAGCCGTGAATCAGCCTTTTCAGCCGAGTCTCGCGACAAGTTTGCGTTGGCCCGATCGAATTCGCTGTTGCCGTCTGCTCCAAAGAATATTCCCTGCAAATATACAACGGGAACGTCATGTAACGCCTCCGAGATCGTTCGATCATAGAGATTGATAGGACTTGAGGCGAGTTTTGCCTGGGAATCAACCCCTTGCTTCATGATTTATTACTAGGCTGCGGACTTTTATGCATTCATGAAGAAATTAGTTGGGTGAAATATTTTTTATATCATATCATATAATATATCATATAATATATCGTATAATATATCGTATCATATATCATATAATATATCATATAATATATCGTATCATATATCGTATAATATATCATATAATATATTATATATCATATAATATATCGTATCATATATCGTATAATATATCATATAATATATCATATAATATATCATATAATATATCATATAATATATCATATAATATATCATATAATACATCATATAATATATCATATCATATATCAAAGCATATATCAAAGCATATATCAAAACATATATCGAAGCATATGTATATCAAAGCATATATCAAAGCATATATCAAGGCATATATCGAAGCATATGTATATCAAAGCATATATCAAAGCATATATCAAGGCATATATCAAAGCATATATCAAAGCATATATCAAAGCATATATCATATATCATACATACTTCGAGGACACCTGGTGTGTGAAGGAAACGAACGCGAGACCGCGACGAGGCCGCGGAAGCGTGCCCCTGGGAGCTGGGTCGATTTCACGATCGATTGGAAAAGTTCGCTGGAAGAGGAGAGCGGTAATCAAACTTGAGCCATCTCGTAGCCTAGCCGCCCCTTTCACCCAAGCTTTCCTCGCCCCCCTTCCGACGGGTTTTCACTTAATTACTTTCCCGGAGCCGGCTGTCGTCGGGTATCGTCCCGTCCCGGACCAACTTTCCCGGCGAGCGGAAGCCCGAGGCCGCGGATAATCGCGGCGAGGACACTTTTGCGTCTCGTGTGCCAACTCTCCCGAAGTGATCGACGACCCGACACTTCCCACCGGTGTGAACAGGTCACCTGACCCGAATCACCGTTGATTAGCCCCGTCGGACGGGCTATAATTACCAGGGCCCGAGAGCCGGTCCGACCCGGCCCGAGATGCGTGAATGACTCTCCCGTAGAGAAAATCCTGATTTCTTCATAACCCATTGTACTTGTAATCACTAAACTCCGGATCTTTATGAAAATGTATTTTTTTTTGTTTTATTCGCGCAACAGACATAAACGCGAATTAAAAGACGCTTTCAGCTCGTCAAAATGCTGCTCTCTATGCTCGCACAATTTTCGGGACGTTCCCGAGCGGGATGAAAAGCTCCGACATTTTTTTTTTTTTGTTGTCTGGGAGGGAAGAGACGAGTTCTGATTATTTCCTACGCGCTCCGGATAATGAGGTCTACGTTCTCGAATGCTCGCTATAACGAGAAAGCAGATACAGGGAGATTCCTCGTGAAAAATCGCGACGAAAGTGTGGATAATAATTTTTCCATGCGAGCCTTCGTTTTCGAGAAAAACAGCTTTGAAAAGTGAACGAGCGTGCGTTCGTGCAATAAGTAGAAACGGTGAGTCATCGACGGGCGAATCAGCTGACCCGATAACGCGCGTGCTTGACGCACTTTCGAGCTCGTTTTTCTCGGAAACGAAGCTTTCCAGAGGAAAAATTCATTGTTTATTTTCGACGTGGCTTTTCTTTGAGAATCGCCCTCACCATTTACTTTGACCGTGGGGACACCCTATTCGCATAGCCACGAGCACATTTATACAAAAACCGACTTCTTAAAAAAACGGTTTCCAATTTTTGCAAATAAAAAACATGAGATATTTGCAACTTAAAGTAGGAGTTTTTAAGGTAATTATATAGAAAAGGTCTTCGTTTTTTATGAAACTTTAATATGTTATAAATTTTGATATTTTGAACAACTTTTTCCATTTCCAATATAGCGGGGTGGCTTTTAGTCTTCGAGATATTTGCAAAAGACTATCGCTAATACTGTATTGAATTTTTCGTATTCCTGCACGCTCTTTTAATTACAATTTCATCAAAATCGGAGTACGCAAACCTTTTCTAAAGCTTCTTGAAACTAAGAATTTATTTAAAAGAGAAACTTTGTGCGTGGCTAATTTTTTAGAGTGAAATCAAACGAAAATTTTCACAGGCCCTTCAGGGTTCTATCATTAAAATATATTGTTAAGTGGAAACATACTGAAGTATATCGAAAATTGTCTGCAGAATTAATTTGCTCGAATAGAATCGAAAAATGTGTATATAAAATTCTGACAGTTCTTGTTGAAATAACTTGTCGTAATTATTAAATGTTTTCGATAATGTATTGAGAGAATCAAATAAAAGCTTGCCCCCTATATTGGAAAAGGAAAAAGTTGTTCAGAACGTGTTGCTGCATAACATATTAAAATTTCTATACAATTTTTCTTTTACTTTTCTATATAATTACCGTTTTTAATGTTGTTTTATTTATAATAACTCAATGCAGTTTATGGAAACTGATAAATCCTAGTAGTTAGATCCGCCTTTGCGAGGGGACACCCTGTATATTGGTAGACGGTGTATCGGTGTCCCCGCGGATACAGTAATTGGTCGGCTTTGACTGGATGCCGGTGAATCGTTGGCTCTCGAGCGTCATCTTCAAAGTTGCCCGACCACGAAGGGAAAGGGAATTGGATCTTTCACCTTGTTAACTTGAGGAACGTCATCTGGAGTAGTCCGGCGTAAGCTCTGGAGCTTGAGGATCCTCCCCTGGACTGCCTCGTCGATCCTCGCTTTCTTCCGTTCGTTACCGATGATATTTATGCGAACGAATTCGCGACAAAGCGAACCGTCTCTTTCTACGTAGGCTCGTAGCTTTCTCCGCGAAGGGAATAAGGGTCAATAAAAGTGAAACGTTGGCGTGACAGATGAAACAACGAATGCGAAAAATATTGTCGCGACACACGCTCTTGACTCTCGCTTCATTGATCGTCCTTCATTCACGGTGTTCCTTTTTTTTATGCGTTGCACGCATACTCGTCGTACACTAGGTTGTAATTGCTCGAGAGGTTCCCTTGACGAAATTTGTTCGCGCTGTCCGAAATCAGACATTATTATTTTTTTTTAGTACATGTACAATAATCAAATATTCAGACATAGAAATCGAGGCAAATATACTTCGAAATTATTCAGTATTATATCCAGAAACTAATTCAAACTCTACCTCAACTAAATCAAATGGAGTTCGATTTATTAAATTAATATGAAGAATTTTTTCAATCTCATTATTATTGAGGTTATGCTTCGACACAGAGATTTCATGATTTCAGTAATCATTAAAGAGAAAAATGGAAATTAATTATTTTGACTGACCAATGTGTTTATAATTTTTTTAACACGTATGTGCTTCGACATGTAAATTCAATAATTTCGATAATCATGAAAGAGATAAATAGAAATCAATTATTTTAACTAACTAATGTGTTTATAATTTTTTTAACACATTTGTGCTTCGATATGTAAATTCAATAATTTCAATAATCATGAAAGAGAAAAATAGAAAGCATTAATTTTGACTGACCAATGTGTTTATAATTTTTTAACACATGTGTGATTCAATATAGAAATTCAATAATTTCAGTAATCATGAAAGAGAAAAGTAGGCGCTAATGGTTTTGACTAGTTCGGCTGTGAACGCTCCGTAAATTTACTTGTCCGTGTAGCGATGCGAAACGATGAATAAGGTGAAAAGATTGGCAATTAAGTTCGCACATTCCTCGTCGGAAAATGAGAAACCGTTCATGAATAATAAATCGACGCTGAAGACGCGTACCGTCGTCTCAGAAACGGCGGGAAATGTGTCAAACTGGATGAGAGTTAATTAAGGTAACACCGTCTTAATTTGCGGCAGATCTTTTGAAGACTATGGCCTCTTGAACAACTCGTGCACTGGCCGAGCTGATGTTTAATCGATCGTATCCGTTTCGTAGCTGCGTCATGTTTACATTCGCTCTTTCTGGCGAACGGTTTAATAAATATAACTCGGTAACAGCTTGCTGATAAAAATGCAATCTACTTTCGGGGTGCTGGTGTTGCATCAGAGATGAAGGAAATAAGAAAATAAATATGCAAGTATACGAAAACGGAAATAAATATGAAAGTGGTGGTAGCGAGGGGTGGGATAGCCTAACCTAACCATGCGACGTCGGTTAGAGGGTGACCAAATTAAATCCACTGTGAAATAGCCTGCAATTAAATGGAAGACTATATCTACGTTACAGTTTGGATAGTTTCAACAAATTAAGAACAGTGTGACTGTACAAAAGGGATTGAATTCACCTCTGTTCTCATTGGTTCATCCACTGTCGATAAAAATAAATCTAAGAATATAATCTACAATTAAATACAATAATATACAAGATCCCCGGAAATCATAATACAAACAGGCAGGGGTGAGGGGTGGTTCTATATTTAAGAGGGTGAATCCATCTTCATCCCCGTTGATCAATTACCTTTGAACAATCGCAAACCGCCAGACATCGAGGAGCAATTAAACGCAACACCCCATCCACGCGCCACCATACCGGTCTTTAAAAACCCTCATCTTAAAGAAAAGGGATGGTTTCCCCTCGGAATCCGATCTGAAATACGATTTCGCATAATGATCCGCCAGTCTAATTACCTTCTTCTTCGCCGTCCCTTATCAGGCGATAATTATCGAATAAAGAACGGCGAAAGGGTGGTAGGATGTGATACAAAGAGGGGAGGAGCGAGAGGAAGGGGTAGAAAATAAAGCGAGAAGAGGGGAGCGGGACATCGAGAGGATGGGGGTGCGTTTTCTCGGTGCTCGCGCCTCGGAAATAAAACACTGATAAAGTTAAGGGGCGGGTCGGAGGGGAGGGTTGCCCGGCGGTCGAGCGGTGGGGAAAAAAGAGAAGGGGGGTGAGGGAGGTAGGGGGTTGATCGCGGTACCCAGGAACGAAACGAACGGACGAGCAGGGCAAACGAGAGGGTGCGGGGCTGGAACTGGCCGCAGGGTGGATCGATGCCGCAGCGGCTCCGCGTCGTGCGCGCAAACTTGTGCACGTGTGCACGTGTTCGCACGCTCCCACGTGTGCACGTGTGCGTGCACCTGTGTACACGTGCGCGGACCCGCGTGGACGCCTCCGCTGCCGCGCGTTAATCGCCGATTCGTCCATCGAGATTTTTTTCTTCGCCGCCCGTAGAAACGCGTGATCGATCGTGTGCCCCGCGGGGTTGTTTTTAAGACCCTCATCCCCTCGGGACCCTTGCACCCCCACTTTTAACACGCATCTTCTTTATTCGCATTTAGGGGATCTGCTGACCAAGCAGTTGTGAAAAGAACACTGATATTTTTGGCGGAATGTAAATTTGCAAAGTTTCAAGGTAATCTGATTAACAGTGAAGTTCCTTGTAAGGGTGCAAAGAAACGGCCCGTTGGAGATCATCGTTTCCACACGACTGTCAAATGATTCCTTCATCGAGATTTTTTTCTTCTCCGTCCGTAGAAACGCGTGATCGATCGTGTGCCCCGCGGGGTTGTTTTTAAGACCCTCATCCCCTCGGGACCCTTGCACCCCCACTTTTAACACGTATCTTCTTTATTCGCATTTAGTGGGTCTGCTGACCAAGCAGTTGTGAAAAGGACACTGATATTTTGGCGAAATGTGAATTTGCAAAGTGTCATCGAAATCTGATTGACAAAAGAAACGTCCCGTTGAAGATCATCGTTTCCACACGACTGTCATTCCTCCATCCACCTCGATTGCTATAGTTGCGTCCACGGCCGTTAAAAGTGAGAGTAACACAACATGAGAGGGAATTGTCCTCCGGCGGCCGTGCAATTTCGTGTCCGAGACAACAGTTTCCCCTTTGGTCGCGGAACGAAGGAAAGGGAATGGCGAGAGGAGGCGTGCACACCACGTAGCACCGTGCAAAGCTACCGGGAAGTTTGCAAACAGCAGTTACTCGCAATTAGAATGGCGAGGGAACGGTGTCGTTTCCCTTTGAGCATCGCCGGCATTCGGAATCGAGCCATTCTGGCGGGCGTTGAATCGCGACGCTCAATTTGCCGGCAACTTTCGCTCTCCGAGCGTCGCCGTTCCCGTTCAGAGCGTTTCGCGACCTCGCGAGAGTCGCGAGTCGTTGAAACCCTTCTGTAAACACCGACGGGAGACGAGAAGCTGGAATCGCGGGACACATTAGTTCACGCGATTAGTTTCTACTTTGGGGGTTGCTCAGAGAACGCGTCTCGGATTTGCGTGTTAAAAAAATAAAATCATGCATTTCCTTTCAAGTCAAATCCAGCTCATAATTCTATTTGAAAAAGTAGCCCTTCATTGCATGATTTTTTTTAATTGGAATGAAAAATCGAAGGGAGGTACTTCCGCTGCCGAGGAATTGAAAAATTTCTGGTAATACGTCCGAAAGACTATTGAATCAAATGTGACGAACCTCATATAGAAACTGTAAATTCTGCTCAAGATTTTGTAGCGTCCCAGAACATCAGCACACAAGTAGGCAGAGTGGGCCAGAGTCCCAAACGTTCTTCTTCTGCAAATTAAAAAATCCCCGGAATGTCTGACGATTTTCGGACGATGTGATATCGTTCGAAGGACACTTGGAACGTCAAGCGTAGTCCCGTGTAGAAGTGAATCGTGTCGGATGGCCGGCAGGTCGGGCATCTTGGTCGCTTGTTAATTGCTCGACGATATCAACGGGAGCTATCGTGATCCCCGATTATCCGGCGCATTTTAATTGAATTTCGCTGGGGCTGATGGGCCGGGGATTCGCGCGACGCAACGCTCGTTGCCCCGCGCAAAGCCAAATTAATTCTTTGTTACCCGTAATCCGCGTCATCGAGGGACTCTGCACGAATTATTCCTCGATCCTCAATCCTCCTCAATCTCCTGCCAGTAAACAGGATCTATTTCTCTCTCGTTTATTACTTTTATATTCGGCGGATTTATGCTACGTCAAAGGAACGACGTTGCGGCGTCGTCGTTCGCCATTCGTCGTTCCTCGTCGTCATCGTTGCCTGCCCGGCTGTTTCCATTGTTCCGGACGCTTTATGAAATGTCCACGGCAAAGCAACGGCCCGCGGCTATTTGCGGAAGCCCATTAATATTCGCAACAAGAGAGGAGCAGCGACAAGGAATTTTTCTCGCTCGCGTGGGCCCGGCGAAACATGTTCCTCTCGCAGAGACGACGGCTCTCTTCGCCACTCCAATGAGATCGCAGGACCCTCCGAGAACCCTGGCCGTAATTTCACACGGTTTTCACGAGCTGCCTGGCAATTTTCGCTGCTCCCGCTCGACAGTTCTTGATACTTTCTCGCACTTGAAATTGTTTGACGCCAGACTGCATCGTTCTTCTGAACAAGTCAACGCATAACTCTCGGAATTGTTTGATTTCAAAGAATTCAACGCTAGAACTACTAAACTTAATTGCCATACGTTGCCCTATAATAATAACGAAATTGCACTTAATTAATTTTCGTAACCAGTTTGATTGAAATATGTACTTATACAGAGAAGTTCACTAAAAAGAATATCTGAGCAACCTTACGTTGCCACGAAGCGTGCTGGAATACGGAAAGTTCAATACAGTATTAGCAATAGTTTTTTGCAAATATCTCGAAAACTAAAATCGAGCGGCGGTAACATGTATTGGAAAAAGTTGTTCATAATGATGAGCTTGACAACATATTTGAAAATCGGTGAGGAAGCTCCTAATGTAAATAATTACCAAACATATGTATTTATAAGTTTAATATTTCCAGACGAAGTGATTGTGACTCTTCGTAGTTCTAGTGTTAAAAATATCGTTGTATTGTTGTTGACTCTTCTTCCTGGTAATCCAAAACTTTGACAGTCTGGAAATAGTGATGAATAGTTCCAGTATGAGGCTTCTTGAGCAGGATATATATAAATCCGTAAGTCCGACTTCGTAGGGTACGGCGTGACGGTCGAGACCTATTAAAATGTTTCTAAAAGTCAGGCCAGAACGGTGAAAACAACTGGCAATGACAATCCTCTTTCAGCTCGCTGGCTAGAGGTCCTCGTGATGTATCCTTCAGAGCCGTTGAATAGCTGCTATTCATCCGTCTTCTGCTTCACTTAAAATTCGTTAACGCTACACACGCACGCGCCCCGCACACTATGCTCCATGGTCCATTTTCCGAAAGAAGAGACCCGAGACATACAACGATAGTCACAATAGCTATCCACCTCACTCCAGTAACCCACATAATACGAGTCTAGAGCTCAACTATAGCTGAAGCGTTTGCTGAGAGGTCGACGCTATTCTTTTTCACTTATTCTTATTTCGTATTTTATTCGTCTGATAGAATCCGCATTGTCTCAGTACGAATTCAGTGTTTAATCATCTATTTAATAAATTTAGCTTATTCTTTAGCCATCCATTCAATAATTACATGATCGGAAAATCAATGTTCAATTCCTCCGTTGCTTAAAATTTCAAAATATCTGTCAATTTCGGACAATTATATTCGAGTGTCCAGTTTCTTCCCCTGATCCCTATATTCACTCCGCTTAACAGCAAAAATGTAAAGGGCTTGAATCCACTCAGATCCATCAAGTAGCAATAAAGATATTAATAAATAGAAAAAAACGATAGACTGATAGATATGTATGTTTATCAGTGTTACCACAAAAATAACTTTCTTTTTACACAGAAATTTTCTGCACACATAAATACCCTATAATTGATAACCCTACCCCCTTAATCCTCCTCTGGGCCATTCCTCAATCGCTTCCCTAGTCCCTTGCCTTTTTTTGTTTAAGGGCGGTGGGGGAATGTTCATACTCACACCCTCTCCTAAGATGATGGTTGGAGAGGGTAGTGTGGAACTCGGCTCCTCCCTCGGATCTAATTGGGGGGGATTATCTTATACCTTATAGTAGTCTAACGCCTATACCCACTAAACCCCCACCGCCCAGGTCCTTTTGGGACCTATATATATATGTATATATTATAATATATATCTTATATAGTATAGGGAATCCTTTATGGACACCCTCCCCAATCGTCACCGTAGTGGAGGGTGTCCATAAAGGATTCCTCCACCGCCCTTAACAAAACAAAAAATAAGGGCCAGAGAATGATCGCAAACTCGATGAATTCGTAGAACAGTATCTAACGGTTCCTTGTTCGTTTCTGTTCCAGCGAAACTGGACCGCTCCTCGAAGGAGACGTGCAGCGGAATGAGCGTGAACGGCGGCGCCCATCAGCTTCTGGTGCTGAGTCTGGCGGTTCTAGGCGTGCTGTTGAACCAGAGGATCGGCGTGCCACCGCTCTTCGACACCAGAGGCTTCGTCTAGCTCATGCGTCCGGTAGTCCGGACCGTCCTCGATCGTTGAGCGAGCCAAGGATCGGCAGGAACGCGAGACGAAGCAGCCCGGGGGACGCGCGCGGAACGGATGAGGACGCGAGAGAGCACGGACAAAGCCAAATCACACACAGCAACACGAGGGTTGAGAGAGCGAAATGTGAGAGAGAGAGAAGCATAGAGAGAGTGAGTGAGAGAAAGAATGAGAGAGAGAGAGTGCTAGGAACAACCGCTCTTCGAGGGTCTCTGGTGCAACAACGAGTCGACGGTTACCGCTGGCACGAACAGAGAGACCACGGGGAAGAGACGAACAAAATACGAAACAAAACACAAAAACCGAAACAGAACAAAAACAGACATATCAACGCGCTCGATCAAAAAAAATAAAGAAATATATGAATGAGAGTGCGCTCGATCGGTCGCGTGGTCGACGAGTCTCCGCTTCGGTGCTGAAACGAGGATCCGCGCTGCGATCCACGAAACTAGAGATCCGGGATCGATCGGATCCGGTGGCGCGTTAGAAAACTGTGCTGCTCTCTAGCCTGGACTTGAGAAGCTCCTTGGACCGGCTACAAGTGCTGACTCACGTTTTTCTTTGCCACCTTTGTTTTACTACATCCCCTTTCGTTTCTATCCGACCATTAACTTCCGGCTACGTTCCTCCGGTTCCGACAGTGCGGTCCACGTGGCTCTGATCGACGAACGTGTGCCTCCTCCTCCAATGGAACCCCCAATGGTGACGTGATCTAGAGACACCAAGCGAATGTTGCCGGGTAGGACGGGTTTAGTGGTTTCCTGCGTGCGGGAGGGACCTGGTGAGTAGACTGTGGCCGTTTACGCGAATTTCTGTCCTCTTCTGTGGAACTGATGAAAAGATATTCCGATCAAACTCTCGGGATAAAGACAAAACCGAAAATCACGTGTTACGCGATTTTTTAAATATTTTCGATCGAGATAAAAATTAGTCATATTTTCAAGGATCGATTTCAACCCCTTAAAGTGAATTCGAGCTTCGAACAAAATCGCTTAACACGTATATACATATCCTCGCATAATTTTTTGAATGCCAGACCAAGGATGGGCGAAATTCATATTAGAATGATTCTTTATGGAGCTCACCGCGTGAATAATTTTCGAAAGAAATTCGGGAAAGAAAAAATTGCATCGATTTAAATTTTATTCATTTCAACGAACTGAAATTCGGTAAATCTCGTCACTTGGCGTGCTACAACAAGAACATTTCGTCTTGACAACTTTCAAAGATAACGCGTTGCAGTTTTGGTAAACTCATTGCTTTTTGTTGACCCGAGCTTAGACAGTTAAGTGTACCAATAAAGCTGTAGCCACAAGAAAATAAATCCACGGAATTTCACTGTTACATTTTTTACTAAATTAAACCTTGGGAACATAGTTCTATGAATATGTTTCTTTTTAAGTATAAAATGCGACTAACTATTGGTGCACTTAATGGAAACACATTTACTTTTAACGAAATTGGTAAGCGTTCTTTTCTGTATTCTAGAGGAGCTCCTAGGTGTTACATATTTTACTTGTTATGTTAATGGGTACCATGGAAATCACCGACACAGATTTCCCGGAATACAGATTTGACCGGCAACGAATTTCACCGACTCCAGATTTGACCGACAACGAATTTAAAATCGTTGTCGGTTAAATTCGTTGTCGGTCAAATCTGGAGTCGGTGAAATTCGTTGTCGGTGAAATCTGAAGTCGGTGACATTCGTTGGCGGTCAAATTCGCTGTCGGTTAAAGGCGTTGTCGATTAAACTCGTCGTCGGTCAAATCTGGAGTCGGTGAAAACTGTGTCGGCGATTTCCATGGAACCCTATGTTAATGGAGATTGATTGGTGCCCAACTCTGCTCGGTTGGCAATGATAAAAGAATTATTAAATTCGGATCAAACAACTCGACAATGTCCTCTACTGGCTAATCAACAGTGTCCCAGATCTGAAGGTTAGGGCCCGAGAAGAATCGCTACAGCTCGAAAGAAATGATTACACTGGTTCCCAGCGAAAGTTCCTCTGATCGATGTCGGTTCGAGAACACGGTCTTCCTGCTTGAGAAGCTTAATAGTTCGTAAGTCTCCAGGCACGTGATCCTTTTTAGAAAAAAAACTCTGATTACACTGTGGAATTGAATACGCGTAAAAATATTCGATCAAACCGATGCTATCTATTGGATCTTGCATTCTTGAATTTTTCCAAGACTTTTATATACAAAGTTCTACAGTCTGATCGTGACGGAAACAATTTCATTTATTCCACTTTGATGTAGTTCGATAAAACGTCGGTCTCAAAGACTCGAGAAAATAATTATTAACTGATTAGACATCGGATAAATTCGACACGAGATTGAATAAAAAAAAAAGTTCGAATGAAATAAGTATATTACTAACTAAATAATTGACTAAAAATCAGAAAAGGATTTATCCAATCAGCAATTGGACACGAGAATTAAATGAAGAGACAGTGTTTTAATAAAATAAGCAAAGAACAGAAGATGGGATATTTTGTGAATGAGCAGAATTAATCGGAGCTGCTTCCACAATCTGGAAAATTTGACTTGCCAATTTTTCTGTTGGAGATAGGCGGCTCTCCGTAATGTTATGGTCGCCAGTATACACGAGAAAACCATCGTCGCTTCGTAATTTCGCTTATCTCTCATCTCCTCGACTTTTCCTACGGTATGCCGACGCAAACTCCGAATCTTATCGCGATTTTTATAGTTTCTTCTTGGCCTCGTGTTACCCTCGAAATCGAATTTCAACGGCCGGTCGCTGCCGATAACGGATTAAATTTAATCGAAGCTTAATTCATCTCACGTGCACGCTATTTCTATTCGGCGAAGGAAAACCGTTGGTTCGACGAACGAATTCTCATTTCTCGAATTAAGAACGAGTTACCCATTGAATTCGATACTTTTCGGGAAATAAAAGACCTATGCCTCGAAAATGTCTTTGCTTGTTCACTTTGTAGAATCGAGAACCTACGAGCAACGTGTTTCGAGCGATCCACTCGATGTGAACGGATTATTCAAGCAAATAGTGGATTACTTATCTGGGATGCTTGAACCTCTAATCAGAATCGAATTAAAGCTTCCCCGACCTCGAGTGCGTTTGCTATTCTGACTGCCTCGCGTCAGAGCTACAGCTCGGGATCATTCGAATAACATTACACGTTCATGCTGTTCTATTTGGAGAATGAAATTCTTCCGTGCGGATTTCTACGGAAATTAATAACTAGACTGCGGACTTTATGTCTGGACGAAAAATTTTCGAAGAAAAATCGTCAGAATAATATAAGAACGTAGGCATGTTAATTTTAAACAATTCGAATGATTAATTATTCAACAATGATTTTACATAAAGATTCGCAATCTACGAATAACTTTACACACGTGTCTCTTCCGAATGTAATATTACAGCGCGTAACAAATTCTATAGATCGAAACGCATTCGGGTATGCAGCTTATGACAATAAAATCGAAATGGTCGAACAGAGCTATCGAACTCTCAGAATTGCCAATGTCTAGACTCGAGAGAAGAATTTCGATTTTTCAAATGAATTGAAAGTTCTCCGAGGTGATTGTATTAAAGTTGTCGCTCTTCGAACTGTTGTTTAAAATTGTTTAAATACTTATAACTCTGTAGAAGACTATACCGTTATGTTTAGCAGAGTCTACGAAATCGTTCTTCTATAGCTTTCACTTTGAGGTCACTGGAAGGGTTGTGGAAATTGGTGGCCGACTGAGGTGGCCCACTTAGGTGGCCCACTGAGCTGGCCCACTGAGGTTTGCTCACTAAGGTGGCTTACTGAGGTGGCCCACTGAGCTGGCCCACTGTCTCGGCCATATCCTAGAAAGGAGAAAAGGAAAATACAGAATTAGTACAGAATCTTCAAGACGTTTCTATAAAAATCACAGTATTCGAAAGTTTCCCTTAATTTCGTTCTGTTGCAAGGAAAATCGACGAGAATAATTATTGCAGAATTTTCCATTTTCCGAAGTAAAACCGGCTCGAGATCTCGTCGGACGCAAACGCGCGAGCATCCGCAGTCTAGGAGCATGCACTAGGCGAGTGCATGCAACTCTGCAGTCTAATTGCGGGGGTGCATCGCGGCGGTAGAGGGATCGAGAGGGGTGTGGAAAGTTGCGCAGGCCAGTCGACGACCGGGAACGGGGTGATTAAATTATTGCGTTCCTCGTACCGAGGATCCTGCGGCATTTTTCCGTTTCAGAAGAGACGGCTAGCAGTTCGGGGGCGCACGTGGAATGTTTCAGGCTTTTAGCTACAGGAGGGGGAGGCTGGTGGTTTGCGGGGGAGGGGTGAGGGTGGAGACCGATGTGGGTCACCGGATCGGGGGCTTTTATTTTATGGGCGGGATCGCCGCCGACCTGGACGTTATCGCGGGACGCACTCGTCCCCTGGATATATACCCAGGATAATTCGAGCCGGTCGGGCCGTTGGAAAATTTAATAAAACGGCCGGCCATTATCCACGCGTGTGTTCGTTATCCTCTATTTCCTGGACGTAGCCTCCGTTCCGGACTATCCGACGCGTCGGTGCTAGTCCCAAATAGAATTCGCCACTTGAAAATCGACGTACAATCACTGGCAATAATAATGCTCTTAAAACGACGATCAATTTCTTTTTACCACGTTTTTATTAGCTCGCTTTTTTGTCTGTCTGTTTTTCGTATTGGACCACGCACCTAGATTTTGTTTTTAGCAGTTAGGACAATTAAGGTGGGAACACGATACAGGTTTTGCACTCCACCTACACCATTTTGCGGATCATATTCCCCTTTTTCCAAATCAAATCCACCACTTTGCAGACCAAATGCGTTCTCATAGAATGTTCATAGTCCGAAGAATCGGAAGAAACTTCTTCAACATTGATTTAATAGACAATTAAAGATTCGGACGCAAGGAAGAACGCTATCCTTCGTGCTCGAAACATTAATTATCTATTACACAATTAAATATCATCGAAATTATACCATGTTTGGTATGATTCTAATTAGAAAAATGCCACAAATGTGGCCATCAAAGTCCCATGAAAAAATAATGAAAAATAAACAAGTTGGAAATTTGGATATAGTGCCGCATAAATGTCCCTCGGCAGACCCGTGCTAAGGACTTGTACGGATAAAATACTGTATTTCATTCCGGATTCACCGTTAATAGAAAGGGCGAGTCTGGTCTGTGCAAGGGTTAATTTCGAGTGTGAAACCTGTGAAAGCCTGAGGAATTAGTTCTGCACAAGCTGCACCGGATGGAAGCGGTGTCGGTCGAAAAGCAGGGCGGAAAAAATTTAGTCGGCGATCAGTATCATCGGAGCATGGTCGAGAGGATCGGTCCGGTCGTCTGGTCGGCTTAAAACGCGGCGATCCGGTCGAATAGTCGATTCTTCTCGCGTTGCTCGCGAGAGGAGGATCCTGGCGGCGTTTAATCTGGCCTCGGTGATCGGTGGAGCGACTATCTGTACATACACAGAGAGCGAGAGAGAGAGGGAGTAAGGGGGAGGGAGAAGGAGAGCGAGATAGAAGCAGGGTAATGCGAGCCGCAATTCGATCTATATGCTCTGCGGCCGCCTATACGTGCGCATGTTTGTAATGCGGTGCAGCCACTGCAGAGTCGATTGCATTCGTCCAAATTGCGGAGACTTAAACGCCGTGGAGTCGAGCGAGACACGCGGCCCGGTCCGGCCGCGATATTATCGCCGCAAGGGAAAACGATTATTCCATGAATCGACCATGGCTGCGACAGCCTCCGTCGAGAATCGATCCCAATGAAACCTGACGGCCGAAGCGAGCCTCGTCGAAACAGCCAAGATCGCGATCTACAAAAAAACGACGTCTTTTAACAGAATTGACAATGCAACGATAGCAGTGGCGCACAGTGGGGAAAACTGACTTTATTCGATTAAAAAAAATTAACTTTCGATAACAATGAGGTAGAGCGATTAATTTTTTTAAATGAAAGCTGAATCTTTGCAGAATATGGGAAGAATAGAGAGATTACGGTACGAACGGTTTTTAACCTTGAGAAAATTCGTCAAGGTTGCACGATTTCAAGGAAAAGTCATTTCTACGTTACCACGAGAAGAAAATTTTTTTTTACATACTATGTATCACTTTCCGTAGATTTTTTCGCGCTGATTTCAAATCTGGTTTTAAAATTTGTCTACGATCTCAGGATTTAAAAAAAAATTGAATTATAGTTTAACTTTTATTTCTTCAAGGTTAAAAAACATTCCCTAGATTCTTCAAGGTTAAAAAACAACCTCATTTCTATCGAAAGTTATTTTTTTTTATTGAACGATAGACACTGGACTTTCGCAGAATTCTAATTGTATTTTCTATTCCGCCCCCTCGAATTCGTAGGACTTTCGAAGACCATTTTGCGAAAGCTCAACCAAGACATTTCTCGATTCTTGAATTTCGTTTACGAAAAATCTTGCAAATCTTTCAACATTTTTTGAAAGTTGATTCGAAGCATTTCTCGGTCCTCCAGTTTCGTTCTCGGAAATTTTAGGGGATGTTCGACGAATGAAACAGACCGTAGAATTTTTACAGAATCCTGTCTGAACCCTGAGTTCTTCGTTCCTGGAAAAAATGACGAGATGGTACATTCCGGTAGCTGGTCGAACGCGATCGGTGCACTCGAATTTCGCGCGACCATATTGGCTACGGGGCATCGATACGCGCGGCCCGTCCACGCTCGCCGATTAATTTTCGCTTGCACGCGTCGCTCCGTTCGGTAAATTGACGTAAATCAAGCCGGCCTCCTCGAGCCAATCCCGATAGAATTGCAAATCGCGTTCGCCGCGGCTGATTTGCTCCCACTGATCGACCGGGCCTACGCAGCCTGAATACTCGATCACCTGTCCGTCGTCGACGGCTCGTCATAAAGGCGGTCGCGGGATCGAAAAGTCGCTCGGGGCTGCTCGAAACGGCCGACCGATCGATAAGCAAGGTGTCCCTCGATTTCTTGTGCCACACAAATCGAGCCTCCTCGATCGGACCTTCCTCCATGAATTTTCTTCGAGGTTGTAGTTACTTCTCCTTATTCGACGTCCATCGATTGGTTTAAACGATCTTCATAACTTTTTTAATCTTATTTAACGTCGCTTTTTTTAATTCTTCTATGAGAATTATTATAGAAAATATTATAGCATAATATAATATATAAAAAAATAATATATATTATTATTATTAATATTATTATATATATTATTATATATATATTAAAATAATATATATAAAATTATTATTATAACATTAAATTATTACTTAGGACTTTGTCACACCGATTTAGTTGAGACTCTGTATACTTATAGATCTCGATCTCCCATTTACGAATATACACCATTATAGACGCTAACACTGAATAGTTTTTGAGATACTCATAAACAAAGTTCTTACATTACTGCTTAAATCTGCTATTGTAGAGGAGGTATACGACGAATATTTATTTTAGAGATATATAACGAATTAATTTCGGCTAATTTATTTATAATTTATTAATACGTTTGTTCTTTAACTTGTATATAAATAAATGTGCAATATCTTACGAACAAGTTAATGTTACACAGCGAATTTATTTATAATTTATTAATCCTTTTGTTCTTCAACTTGTAATAAATGTGCAATCTCATATAGACAAGTCAATGTTACACAGCGAATAAATAATATAAATAAATATGAGAAAAAAAATTTCACCAAACGAGAATCGAACCTTAGCCCACCGGGTGGAAGTCTCGTTGTATATCACTTAAGAACTTAGTTTATGAATATCTGAAAAACTATTGAGTGTTAGCGTCTTTATAGATTCGTAAATGGGAGATCGAGATCTATAAGTATACAGAGTGTCAACTAAATCGGTGTGACAACGTCCTTGCACTCTCCTTGTTAGAAACACGGCAACTATTCGAGATTTATCGGCGTAATGGGGTTCGTCGCGGATGCTGCGAATGCGGGCGACACGGGTCGATTCGCTCTAAAGCTTGCCCGCCGAATTCGGAGCGCGGACGCCATAAAATTTTACGGCGAATGCAGGCTGCGACGGGGCGGGGGTGGTTTCTCCGCGTTGGGAACGGGACCGGTCTGCGGCACCGTGGCCGATCGAAACCAACAACGAAACGAGAGGAGACTCGTTCTCTCGAACGACGTTCTCCTGCGTGAATTCCCCGTGCGCTCTATTTTCCTCGCGCGAGGCGGCTGCCGCATCGATTTTACGCCAGAATACGCTTCTATTCTTCCAGCCTGGCTGCGGACGAAGGTCGCGCCTTAATGTTTCAAGCCGCGGGTCGTCTTCCTTTAGGAATCTGCCACGTCTCGGGGCTGTTGCCGCGTCAACGCGACTCGGCCTGCTCACGTTCCCCGTCGCCCATTCCGCGGAATACTCCCGTTAAACGATCCTCCACTCTGCAAAAGCGCCCGATCAACCCTTGCAATTCAAACCTTTTTTTTAGAGATGAGAAACTGACATCGGTCAGTGTAAAACTCATCTCCGGGAGCTATGTCCTTATTGTTCAGTGATACGGATGCAGAAATTACAAATAATATTGAAGAAATTTCTAAAAATATTCATATGAAAAATAAAAATTAATATATAAATTTTGTTATATAAAAAATCAATTACTGTCCGTATTTCCTCCTGCATCCGGT
>CM052327.1:8362889-8377023 GCA_028455615.1 Lasioglossum zephyrum
ATAAAAATTAATATATAAATTTTTTTATATAAAAAATCAAGTCCGTATTTCCTCCTGCATCCGGTTGACGCAACACACTGGATCAGTCCGGCGCTGAGGCCATATTCTATCTTCAGGAATCTTCGAAGATCAATGAATCAATGCAATTTAACGTAACCCTCGACGAGATTCTCCATTTTCCTTTTTTTTCAGAACGAAATATTAAAAAATGTATTTATTCGTCGTTTCTGTCCGACACTCCAAGTTCGATGCAGAATAAAATAATTTGCATCGTTCTGAAATCAATGTTGAATAGTTGTTATCACATATTTCAGTGTGTTATGATAAAAAAAAATCACACTTGTTCACCGTGACGAAAAGGGTGAAATGTCTGCGGACGTAGTAGGCGGCCATCTTTATCACGAATGTCTCTTCCACGAACGAAAGCTTCCAAAACAATTGAAGAGCCGCTTGGTCAGAGGAACTAATTAAAATAAAAAATTGATCTCTCGCTTGACGAAAAAAATTCCAGCACTGGGAGACCGTTACACCCGCCATTTTGTTAATCGTTGGCTGGCACGTCGCGCGTCGGTCACATTATTAATCGTGTATCTGTAAAGATTAATTTTTGTTCGTAAACGTTCGTTGCTTGAACAAAACGTCGTTGGGTTTTGTAGGATCCAACGGAGTTTAAGGAATCAGCCTTGTGACAAGCTTTAACTTTGCAATTTTGATTGCCGTGTTTAAATTACCTTGATTTTGCCGCGCGATGTTGTTGACGCGCGACGAGAATCGATAATAAAAAAAGATCCGAACGCGATCAGAGCGGCGACGTCGCACAGTGGAGTATTCGGCTGATTTCAGCGCCATAGCCAGTTTAAAAAATACTGAATATTGAAACAATTGTAACTTTGCTAAAATTTATCCAAATTTCATGAAAGAAGAATCATTTTAAAGCTTGAGATTTCTATTTTTTTGTACTGTATACCGTTTTTACTGAAACGGATGTTTTGAGTGCAAAATTTGCCCATACAAAGGAGTGTATCAGATCGCAAAATTGTTAGTAATTTTTCAATCGAGTAGCGCGGATAATAATAAATATTTTAACGTTATTATTATCTTAATCAGAAAACTTCAAAGAATACAATGGCACAGAAATGAAAAATTGGTTATCTTTAAATATTAATAATTACAAAACCGTATATGGTACAAAAGTGAATTTCTCTTAAAAGTATACCCTATACTCAGCTAAAAAGAACTTCTACAAAACAAAAATCTCTTAGTGTATGTAAATCAGGTAAACAAACAACAACACAACAAACTTTACAATTTACGTAAAATTGAAAAAATTCAATTTTCACCAGTGAAATCGGACGAATAGCCCACTGTGCGTCGTTCGCTGTCGAACGGAACGGGGCAGCGTAGTTCGAGATCCGTAGATCAGTGATCCAGCGGGACGAACGATCCACGATGCGGGAGGGGGAAGACGGGATCGAAGGAAGGCAAACGGGACGAGCCGGGATGATCGCCGCGCGATCGTCCGTCCCGACTTTCTTCCCGTTTTTCTCAGGCTATGTTAAATTAAGATTAACCACTAACAATATCATAGTAACTATTACTGTAAGTAGAATGACAGCGCGCGGCCGCGAGCACGCGCCGAACGATCCGCGGCTAGATCTTCGTCGATCGAACGCTCTCTCTCTCGGACAAGCGAAACTTGTTCGTTTAGCTTTCGACCTGCACAACAAACGAACCCCCCCCCCCCGGCGAGAAAAATGACGTCTCGGCGACGTCGCGTGATACTCGAAGCTATTCGTCGCGCTTTTACAGAGGAAATTTCTTTCGCCATTATTATTCCTCGGTACATCATTCGAACGGTTTTGCCAAGCGAGAATCGACGGAGAAATAGATCGAGGAACTTCGGAATGAAATTCCAAGGCAACGGGAACTGTAAATTAATTGATCGGACGAGTATCAGCTTCCATCGATATTGAACATTTTCATCGATACCACGGCTTGTCTTTCGTATACACGGATTTTGCAAATTAATCCTTTTTGCAGATCGTAATCACATTTTTACACTCGAAATTAACACTTCCGCGGGTTCACCTGCTCGCAAACGAAATCATCACGCTTTTTAGCAAGTCGAACTCGCCTTTTTGCAAAAAGAATAAATTTGTGATTTCGACGCAAGGTTCGATCATTAAAAACAGCAAGTTTGCAAATTAATTGTTGCTTGATGATTTTGAATTTCCACCGGTCGGTACCTATCAAACGTCATAGATAGATGTCGTTCGATATCACATATATCATTATTTTGTATTTTTTTCTAATTATCTTGCAAGTAAGTGTTCTTAATTTTTGTTCCATATATGTTTTCTACAGCAGCGTTGCAAATTCTCTTTCTAGTTTTATAAACGTATGAATTTTTCAGACGCAAAAATGTATCTGTTGAAAAAGTTGAGCTAAAACAATGTGCAAACTTGCTGTTGTTTTTAATCAGAAATTTAATCTTTATTGCAATTTCGATCGAGAAAAATTTTCATTCACCTTTTTGCGAATCAAATACTCGTATCGCAGATGGCCCAGAAGTGAAGTAACACGTACGTGATCCTGTCGTTTGTCAAAGTTAATACTACAGTCGGAGAAGAGTGTTAACAGTCGGAGAAGAGGGTGAATATTATCTACGAAAGGATTAATTTCGACTGTGCGAACGTGTAATAGGTCGGTCGTGGCACTGTGCGACGTCACGAAGGAAATGTCGCGCTCGTGCTCGTGCCCGTGCCGCGTTCAACTCACTGCGATGATTTCAATGCATTATGTATGATAATATTATACATACTATACACACACATATAAACATATATAAATATATACATATTGTAGCGTGTATAGAGATATATACTATAGAGACGGTACCGTCGTACGTTTGTACATACTTTGTCACGTGCAACAATTGCGGTTCGCGAGAGAGGGTCGCGAAACGAAACGAGATAGAAATGTGCCGCGAGCCCGTCGCCACGGTTCGAATCTAATGCAGCAAAAAATGCTGTATCAATGTTATATTGAAAATCATATAAAATGGAAATATTTTGTTTTCCAGTTGAAATAATTCCGCGTGCAAACAGTTGAAACAATTTGCTAGAAGAAAGTCTCCAAGTCTCTGAATCTTACGTTGTGTGCTTCCGATAGCAAAGTGTATAAAATCAATTGGTGAACGTTACTTGACAGTGGTAACGTCCCTAATAGCACATAATATTGATTCAATCTTTTTGTTAATATTCAAATATACATACAAGATTGATTTTATACTAAGTAACAAATATTGCGTTTTAAATATCCAGGAAATATCTATTTCATGTTACGAGGAAAATATTCTTTTTTTCTAAATATTAAATGAATCTTTATCTCGTATTAGAAGTAGAATATTTTTGTTCCCAATATACGGATAATATATATTTCATATTATGAAGAAGAAAATTTCTTTCTCGTTATAAAACTGACTTTTATTTAGTATTAGAAATAGAATATTTTTTTTCCTAATATACAGACAATCTTTATATTCTTGTACATGTGTACAATATTCAGATCGAATATTTTTCTCATATGAAAAAATGTTGGTTAAAAAATATTTTTCCAATATTTGAAGAAAAATATCTAATATTTTTGTGCTACTAGGGGTGTTAATCGGAAACGAAACGAACTCCCGAGACAACCCGATGTAGAAAGGACTCCGGAGGTATAAATTTGAAGAGTGAAGAACGCAGAACCGAATCAAGTCGATTGACGAGCAGACGGGCTCGCGGGAGAAAGTCTTTCAAGCCATCAACAGTCGGCTCGTTGTTTGTCTCTTCCTATCGGGTGCGTCGTCGATCGCTAGAATATAAAGCGAAGTCAATCCGACAATCATCCGCGGACTTTCGCTGAGAAAAGCTGTGATCGGCAAAATTCACTCCTGTAAAGGTAACCGCTTCGATCTGCATCCCCGATCGGCCGGAAAAAGGGATCTTTGATCGTTCCTCGCATCGTCCGCAGTTGATCCGACAACAATTCAGTTGCTGCTGTACGCGTTCCTTTGCTGACAAGTGCTGCGATCGGCAAAGTTGGGTTCCCAAAAGCTAACCCTTCCTCTCGTATCGGTTCTCCATCGTGAATTCTTCGAGTTAGACTGTCCGAAACTAACCCTTTCACAGTGCGGCATGTAAATGGACATTCAATTTTTGACCTAAGTACCTTAATAATTTTTTAAAGGGGATACAAAAATGCATTGATTAATGCACCAAAAATATAAGGTTCCATTAGTAAAAAAATGTTTATTCTAATTTTTTTTAATAAAGAATTTTTTATGATTAGTTGTTATTGCAATTTGTTGTCAACTGTATACTGTATAACTTTTATTGTAAATATTTTTTAATAATATGGTTAAATTTAATTATATCTACTATAATGCATAATTATTTACTTCGACCAAATCGCGATTACAAATGCATTTCTCTAACAAAAATTAAGTAACATCGAGTCTTGAATTGATCCCCTATTGAATTTCTTGGATACTACTTTTTACATATACATTCCTTACTTATTGACTGACGATTTTGTAGGATAATTAGATTAGAATGGAACCACGATTATTTTGATTTTTGTCCATTGCATGCCGCACTGTGCTCCTGCTTGATCGAACGTCTGCTCATAAGTTGTTTAATTTTCATCCGGTTCGACGACGATCCAATTCCCCGACGGCGTCGATCTCGCGATCGAGACGTCGCTCGCACGGATCTTCGATGACCGGGGAAAACTGGAAGAATGACGTCGGCTGGAACGTTTCCAGGAGGTCTGTCTGTCTCTATTGATTTTTATTTCGTATCCTTTCGGCGTATGCAACGGGTATCGCCGCGGGCGGCCATCTTGCGTCGATACAGCCAGCCGTCTTCGACTTCTTCCGATCCCCTTTGTTCGTTTAACTTGGACGTTTCCTCTTCTTTCGCGATCTCCGGTATTGCATGGACACAATACTGCCGCTTAATCCTCGAGCGTATCGTTTCGGAAGAAAATTCGTTCTTGACGGTTCGCTCGTCGAAGAAATTCTGAAATTCAAAAATTCTGCAGCATCTTTTCGTCCCTTGAATTAAGTTACTTCAATGGATTTTATAATACTGTTACCAACTTGTATCTCCTCGTTCCATTCGAGCCTTCGATGTAAAGACTAACGGCTGCGGTGATCTGGTACAATCGATTTAAAACTTGGCTAAATTCAGCCTGTATACGTAGTCGTGGCTTTTGAATGGATAAACCGAAAGAAAACACGTGCTTCATCAACCGGAAGTCTATTAGCAGATTTCTGGGCAATCGAACTCGTTCAACACACTTGCACGTTTACTGTACGTAGTCTTCAACCTGGTCAGCAATCTTGGGAACCCTCGAATTCGTCGATTTCGCATTTTCCGGTCGCTGTAACTTTCAAACAAAGAAATAAAATGGATACTGTTTACAATTGGTCGAGGACTATAAGTTTTTGGATGGGACGGGACGCTAAGGCTGCGCTCATACAGAGGTGCTGGCTCCAGGAGCCAACGTCAAAAGTCTTTTTCGAGCACGGGTGATGAGTCCCTATTGTGCGTGCGGGTCTCGTGGGAATCACCGACACAGATTTCCCCCACACAGTTTTCACCGACAACATTTCGCCGACTCCAGATTTGACCGACAACGAATTTCAACGACTCCAGATTTCACCGACAACGAATTTAACCGCCAGCGGATTTGACCGCCAACGAATCTAAAATCGTTGTCGGTCAAATCTGGAGTCGGTCAAATCTGAAGCCGGTGAAATTCGTTGGCGGTCAAATTTGTTGTCGGTCAAATCCGTGTCGGTCAAATCCGCTGACGGTTAAAGGCGTTGTCGATTAAATTCGTTGTCGGTGAAATCTGGAGTCGGTGGAAACTGTCTCGGGAAAATCTGTCGGTGATTTCCATGGGACCCTGTGCGTGCAAAGAAACAGGCCCATGGAAACCTATTTTCCTTGCACGCACAGCAGGGACCCGTCAACCTGCGCTCAAATGTGATAAAATTTGGCGCTCGCTCCCGGAAGCCAGCGCTCTGTACGAGTGGGGCCTAACGAGGAAAGACCGTATTGGGAGCGAGAGCGTTCGGTGGATCGCGCGGCTGCCGACGAAATTCACGTGTCCGGGACTTTGAGAACAGTCTTGGGACACATGAAATCAGCGAATCAAAAGTAAATGAAGACGCGAACCCCTCGGGATCGACACAGAGTAGCCGGCAAAGGTTTCAGAACGATTTCCTAGAAGTCTGTACAAAGGACTCTAAACGATCCTCCACCGCGGCGCCAGGCGTCGCGGTGAATTCGAGCGAACGAACAAAACGCTACGCGAGATAGCAGAACGAAAACGGTGAAACAAACAACAAAAAAACGGCAAGAAAGAAAACATGCGCACGTGCGAAAAACACGGGCGATAACAAAAAAATATGTAAGACAGGAAGCGGAAGAAGCCTGCCATCGCATCGGTAGACAGGGCTTGAACACTGTTCGCGATCGCGATTTCAGTTCTCGAAACGATTACGGAAAACTCGGATTCACGCCGGCATTCGAAAATGGTTCCAGTGATCGATATAGCGTTCATTATCGCAGCTGCGGGTTGCTACAACGGTGCATATTTTGTACAAAATCATTCTAGAAAAGGGAGACACATTTATACATATCATTGATGTCGAACGAAACGTCGAACCAAATAACACAGCCACGTATTTTTCACACTCGCGGACGCTATGTTATTCAGGACAGTATGATGTTCGCTAAATAGAACTTTGGCTTTCTTGTTTACGATTTTTCTTTCATTACGTGTTAAGGTGTTGCATACGAAATGTCGAATTTCAAACAGTAAACTTAAGCAAACCTGGGCTTTCCTAAGTATATCATATCCGTTAAAGTAAACATTGTTGCGAGCCAACATATTCCGTCAATGAATCGCAGGCAGAATTGTGCTAATTCAATTACATTGTAATTCAATTACGTAGTTGAATTACATTGTATTTCAATTAATAGTAATTCAATTACGTCGTAAATGAATTACTATATAATTCAAATACAACGTAATTCAATTACTAAGTATTTCAATCAGATTTGTAATTGAAATACAATATAATTGAAACACAATGTAATTGAAATACAATATAATTGAAATACAATTTGTAATTGATTACAGTATAATTGAAATGCAATATATATACTTGAAATACAATACAATACAATACATGAAAACAATGTATTTTATAATTGTACTCCATTTCAATTACGAATTACATTGTAATTTAATTGACTGAAGATCTGAATTATAATTTACAACATAATTGAATTACAATTTAATTCAATTACTTTGTAATTATAATTCTGGAGTAATTCAATTGTAATTCTGCACAACTCTGCCGTCAATGAATCGTAGGTACCTTGATTGTATTTTGATAGAAATTGAACGTTCTAGTCGTTCGTGTTCGTCATTTACGGAATAGTGCATTCATTTGCCATTAAACTTTGATCGAATATCGCGTAACGCTATCGCCAGTGTGTTTATTCCTTCGCCCGTACAAAAAAGCATACCCGACAATCAGATCGATTAACATTGAAATAAACTTGGTTCAAAAGTAACACTGGACTATAAATTAGCTAGTATATAATAAACCTGCAGGCTATAATAGTATTTCTCGATCAAAACGCTTCATAGCATTTCTATTCTAAATTCGGACATTTCGTATGCTTCAACCTAATGGTTACTATGAATTTAGGATATGATAAGGTGATATACATATACACGCTAAAGTTATAGGAACACAAGTCGGAATGGACGATAAGTGGAAACTTCGGTTTTTCCGGAGCTGTTGCTTGGTACAAAGGTTCTTCTTAACTATTTCGGTCGGAACCTTTGTATGACAGTTTTCGATAGTCACGTTCGGAACCGTTTCAAGCCCTGTCGACAGAAAGAAAGAGGTCGTAAGAGAGAGAGAGAGAGAGAGAGAGAAATCCGCGATTCTCACGGTATGACTATAACTGTGGCTCTATGTATGTAATTTAATGTACAATAATCGCAAGCCGTCGGGACGTCGGTCCTCCGCGACCCACTGTTCAAGGTCGCCTCAAGGTCGTCACCCTAAACACAATGAACCCGCGAGAGACGAAATTTCCAATCGTCGTTCGGTCGACAGGACAAGAGAACGAAAACGAAGGCCAGCCTTCCGTTGCGAATGGGAAAATCGTTGTTATACAATAGCAGTTCTATCCCTGGTAGAAAACATTCGATCACGAATAAGACTGTCGAAAGGATTACATGGCCGTATATCGAAAAAGCGAAATTATAATACTGTACATAGGGGAAAGTTGCCAATATCGTAACACTTAAGAAATTCATGATTTCTTGAAGAAAAAAAATATGTCTATATAGATCGAACGAGACAGGGTGACACACCTAGCTCCAATGTTCCAAGAAAACAATCGATTTACAGTGACACTTATTATTTGCTGGAAGCAAAACAAATTCTTCTTCGGATAGGGCGAAATTAGCTTTTAACGGTAACTCGATGATGTTAAACGTAGGCTTATGTAGGTATTCGAAATCTTGCGCAGCATCCGTCGAAGCCGTACTTTGAACCCGTGTAAATATCGTGCACATACCCGTATACGTGTACATACCTCGTTTCAAAAAATCGCGAGAGCGCGTCGACGATTGGAAAACGTTTCGAATAAAGGTCCGCGGTGTACCGATCGCGATAATAATGGGAAAAAAATGATTGAACGCGACGTTATGGTGATAATACCGTGCAGCGATCGTTCCTCAACCGTGGCCCGACTCACGGGACACTCGGCCGCGAAGCCGGTTTTTCTTCGTCGAACAACGAAACGCGACGTTGAGGGACGATTACTGCACACCGGAGCGAATTCCAAGAGAAACGGATCGCGGCGGCAATGCGGATAAAAGCGCAGGAGGGCCGACGGGTGCCGAGACTGGTAACAGAAACGATTTTAGCGGAGAGATCGTTGTTTTCTTTTCCTTTTCTCCTTCGTCAAGGACGAGAGAGATATATCTCGCCTTCTGTCAATGGGATTCACAGCGAGTCGCTGGAAAAGTAGCCCGCAGGCCTAAATACGCTCTAATTAACTCCGAAGAGAAAGAATAAAGTACAGAGAGAGAGTACTAATTAATTAATTATCATAGCCGAATAGCTGATCAAGTTGTTCGATACGACCACATCTTCTACGCGGGGGGGAGGGGGAGAGCATCGGTCGCGTTTCCCGGTACCCTGTCGTATCGAGCAGCGATTCTCGGTTCGAGTCAGCCGTTGAACGATCGCCCAACATCGTCCCCCGTGTTCTCTATCCGCGAATCGTTTCGTGAGACACCATCTTGCTGAGAGACACGCCAACGACGCTTTCCCCGAAACAGCAGCCCAACTTTCCCTCGTTAGAGCCAAAACTATGACACGCTAAAGTCAAAGACGCTGTCCAGAGGGAAATATTGTTGGATCAGCCATGCGATAGCGTGAGTAAAATTAATGCGCCAACGAGGGAAACCACGGGCTCGCATCATTTCGAATCTACTATGAATCCACGAAAAATTCTCTGGCTCTTTTCCCTTTAAATTAAAACATCAGAAATTAGTCAGATCCACGCCGCGGACACAGATTCCGGGGGACAGGGGAGTTCAACTGCGGCGACCGGAATAAAGACACATAACTACTTTCCAAACGGCAAATCGATTACCTTAATATTACCTATATAAATAAATAAATATATATATATAAATATATAAATATAAAATATGATTATTTATTAAATAACAATACTGAATATTATTAATAATCGGTAGCTACGTACATATTATACGAACAAAAAAATTTACTGCTTGTATATATTGAGATTATCGTAATAAAAATAATGTACGAACGACACATCCAACGAGTCTTCGTTATTTCTCCTTCCATGGAATGTATTGCACCATGTAAGTATAGTTTTTTCAAAGAAATGGAATCTGTTGCGATATGGTAACGGCAGCATTGCATAAGTATCGCAACATGTTACATTGGATCTTGAAAGCCCCTTGATCTCCAACTCCGAAGAGAAACAATAAAGTACAGAGAGAGAGTACTAATTAATTACATATCATAGTCGAATATCTCATCAAATTGTTCGATACGACCACATCTTCTACACGGGGGAGGGGGAGAGCATCATTCCCTGTCGTGTACAGCAATTAAGAAGTTTTTCATCGTCTCATCGGTTAACTCAGAGAAACTCGAGAATTTAATAATTTCTTTCATATGTGTCTTGGCGAAATCGATGCAGCGTTTCTTTAATACCTGTTAATAACTTTTAATATCAATGCATATGCATAAAATGTACTTATTTACACATAAATCGGATGCAATGAGTCTGTAGAACGTGCTGATTTAAATAAAGGAGAATGTGTTTCTGAAATATAATACTGCAAAGACACAGTAAAAGCTGGATTTATTAATTTACTTTATAAGAGTATGTTACATATTTCAGCGTTTTTTATCAAGAAATATTAACTTCCTATCTAGAAATCACCTTGATGTATAACTTCAATTATGAAGTTTTTCATCATTTCTTGTGTTAGCTCTGAGAAACTCGAGGACGTACTAATTTCCCTCATGCGTGTAACGGCGAATCGGATGCAGCGTCTCTTTAACTCCTGTGAACGTACAATGACATTGACACTTCAATTGTATGCAAAGCAACGGATTTTAACATAGTAATGCTGAAAATTCTCATATACCGAATCGTTGTATTGCACGGCTACGCTGTACAATAACGCCGTGTTGTCCGTTGAAATTATTGGCCGTAGAACGGCCAAGTAACCTGCTTTAAAATTATCTTCATTGTAACAGTCCGCCAATTTTAACGATTCTAAACAAATAACAAGCAGAATATATTATACAAAATCGTAATAAACGTGCTGGAGATATGTCGACACCTTACCTATCACGTTCTCTGTTGGTATTGTTGCATCAATTTTGTTGGTGTACAGAAACTTCAAGAATGTTCTGTATGTCTCGTAAGAGAACCCGCAAATCTCTATGACACTGTAAAGGACACAAGTATCGATGAAATTGAGTGTTGGGGTACGCGTTTCCTCTGTCACACACTTTCACGCGATAGTTAAAATTACAGAAAAGAAAAGTAGAAATCATGATGTCAGAGGAAAACACGAAGTTTGTGTGGTTCACCTGTCTTTGTTCTCCTTCCAATCTCCTTGGAACATTGCATCAAAGTACTTGGAACGTGTCTTTAATATAGGTTTGTGAACATAAATAGGCTTTCCCTCCACTTTCATAGTAAGGTCACTAGTAGTCTTCAACATACAGAAAAATTATTACAATTATTCGATAATAAAATGATACTGGTTCTCAATCTGTGCTTAAAAAGTACTTTGGTAACTACAATAAAATAAGGAAACAGAAAAAGTTGTCGATAAATATTGGGGCTACCTCAATATTTATTATACGTATACATATTAAATAAATATATAATATATAAAAGCTATGCTCGCCAGAAGATGGCCAAATAGTCAGGACTATATTCTTCGCTCAGCTACTCGATACAATAAAAAAATGTATTTATTTATTCAAAAACATTGATGACCATGATAACTTGAAAAAAGATGACCTTGGGGCAAAATATAGAGAGTAAGAAATTGTTTTTGCTTCACAATAACCTGAAGAGATATTTAGGTGGCTTTACTCATATGGATCACCCCGTATACCGCCCTCAAGCGCCTTCAGATATTTTCGTATACAGGTATAATACCGATATTTTACATTTCAGTAGAAGTCCATGGTTACACATGTAGAGAGTAGATACCTTATCATCAAATGCAGCCATTATATGATCCGTTATTTTCATTATTTCCACGTCATCCTCTTTCTTCTCTTTCTCGTCAGCAATAATAAGTGGCTGATGCATAGCTGTTGAAAATGCATATAATGCAAAAGCATCATGTATACTATCTACTGAGATTAATGTTGGAATTGTGATGCTTTCTCCTAAACATTCTCCCCACATAAAAATTTGATGATATGTTCCCATAGCTACACTTATATTGGCACATTTAGAAGCTGCTATTTCCAATATCTTGAGTAAATGTGTTAGCGCTATCTAAAAGACATCTGTTAATTAAAACTTGTTAAGTCAATTGCATTGCATGGCATAGCTTTACCGGTATCGGACTTCTCTTGTCCCCCAAGGTAACGCCTAATTGCCCATAAGTATTGTCACCCCAACAATAGAGAGTTCCTTTGTCACTTAATGCCAAAGTATGATTCTTACCACAGGCCACTTTCTCTACAAATACGTATACACTTTGTTAATAATCCATAGAATTCTCATTTAATTCAAGAAATGCTTAAGAGACACTTAGCCTTCATTTTTACTGACAATAAGTTGATACTACCTATTACAATTCCACTGAGGTATGTGATTTTAGAAATCATTCTATGATCTTCAATGTCAGTTAATCCTAACTGGCCTTTTGAATTAGAACCCCAACTGTACACTTGTCCATTGTTGGTAACTGCGATGTTGTGGTAGGCACCACAACTAATGCTACGAAAGAGTTCGCCCTCTACACTTGTATGTGCGATAAAAGATCTGCAAACACTGCTAGCTTTTCGAACACTGCCAGTATCTCCGCAAACATATATCTGGATATAAGTAGACTATTTATTATTAAATATAATGCTATTCTTTCAAATTACTTATTTTTTACTGTACGTTACTATACATTTCCAGTCTTTGTTAGTGCAATAGCATGATAGTCTCCACAAGCGATGTCCACAACGGAATCATTCTGTAAATCTAGTTTCGGACTATATTGTGCAGAATAATCACAATAACATTTATCATCACTGCATATCCATGCACCCCATGAATACAGCTATAAAATAAATTATCAGTAGTTGCGCATAAAGGTTACACAACACAGATTTCGATGATTTTTTAATATGTCATCAGGGTGAAGATACTGAACAAATTTTTCCTATACATATAACCACCACTCAGCCTTAGTTTTTGAGATATTCGCGAAAAACTGCAGTTACCAATACATTGAATTTTGCCTAAACGAATTATATGTGCACGTCCGTGCAGTGATGGTATCTCGGGCGCTTTTCGCGCGCATGCGCGACGATTTTAGCCTCAGACGGCCTCAGTGAAGTACGAAAATCGGGTACCTTGGTCACCCATAATAGTCCCCCACTACTTTTTCCCCTGAGAGTAGTTTCCCATTTTCGGACGTATTTAAACGTAGACACGGCCCTGACGAAACTCGCGCATGCGCGCGAAAAGCGCCCGAGATACCATCACTGCGTCCGTGGCGTGCGTATTTATGCGTCAGCATGGTACGACCGCTCGTCAACTGTTTCTGCAAATATATCACAACAATCGTCGAAGGATCTAAATATATACCGCGTGAACTTTTTAAAACAATTGATAATGAAAAACGGGTACATATTACGACGACTAAAATATCTTAAAAGCTAAGACTGCGTAGCGGTTACATGTGTAGAAAAAAGTTGTTCAGAATGTTGATTTTTACAAGATATTTAAATTTTATCGAAATCGGTGAAGTGTTACTTTCTATGCACAATTAGCAAATTATCTTATAAATATACAGATTTCTGCAAACGAAAGTGTACATACCTGTCCTTCTTCTGTTAATACTAACACCAATGACCCCTTTCCATATGCCATCGTTTTAATTTTATGTCCACTTTCTTTAATTTTTTTTAGATTAATAGGACCTCGATTGTCTTCATTTTCTTCAAATATAACACATTTATTTCCGGCGGCATATACCGTTTGATCCTCTGTTACAATTAGACAACAGTTGCCCAAATTACCTGTTTAAATAGATTTAGTTTCAAACTGTAAACAATTGTTAATACCCAGATACCCAATTAATACCCAAAATTCTAAAAACGGCCAGAGGCACGATATGACCGTGTGGGCTCGTAAAATTCCTTTGGCCCAAACCGGGCAGAAGCTGCCTTTGGCCCGACGGTCTCGTATTTTTTTTTTTTTTTTTTATATAAATATCTTTATTGCAATTAAGAATAACAATAAAAATATAAAGG
>CM052327.1:8377123-8467841 GCA_028455615.1 Lasioglossum zephyrum
ATTATTTGAAATTTATATTGAATTTTTATATTATTTGAGATTAATTGTATGTATAAAATTTATATAGGAAATTTAATATTATTCATTCCAAAGATTCTATTATTTTCTCAAGCTTCTTCAGGTGCCAATGTTACTTCAAAAACTGCCTTCACGCCGAGAATCCTTACAGGTTAATATTAAATTTTCCCATAAAAATTTTTTATATGTAGAAATTATTTGAAATTTATATTGAATTTTTATATTATTTGAGATTAATTGTATGTATAAAATTTATATAGGAAATTTAATATTATTCATTCCAAAGATTCTATTATTTTCTCAAGCTTCTTCAGGTGCCAATGTTACTTCAAAAACTGCCTTCACGCCGAGAATCCTTACAGGTTAATATTGAATTTTCCCATAAAAATTTTTTATATGTATAAAATTTATATAGGAAATTAATATTAAATTTTCATATAAAAAATTTTTATATGTATAAAATTTATATAGGAAATTTAATATTATTCATTCCAAAGATTATATTCTTTCCTCAAGCTTCTTCAAGTGCCAATGTTATTTCCTCAAAAACTGCCTTCACGCCGAGAATCCTTATCGCGCGTTTTCAACATCGTTATCGCGTAATCGTTTTCACGAAAAAGAAACCGCGAATCAAAATTTTTACCCGAGCACAAGTAAAAAATGAAGAGAAAAGTAGATGATAATTGATAGTCCTCGCACGTCCGATTACTCCGAGGACTTCGTCGTTCCTACGTCGAATCCGGTACTGCTTTTACGATTTACGGTTGTCAGACCAGTGACACGCAACCGTCGGCGCCGTTTCAGATACTAAACAGACTTAATTTTTTTTAAACAAATCGGTTATAATGCGTTACAGAAATACTTTAGTTCAGATGCATCCTGTAGTTATTAATTAACGCTGCTTGTTTTTAATTTGTGCGGAATAAAGATTGTTTCGGTTAATTGCGATTCGTAAGAATTTATTAGGAGACTGCAAATTTTATGCATTCATGTTGAAAACGAGTAGGGGAAACACAAAACAGCAAAAACATTTTGCGAATATTTTAATCCTTTTATATGTATCAAAATATTGTTTTGATATATAAAAAAGTACTTTATAAAAACTTTTTTATGTGTTGTTATATAAAATTTTTTGTGAAAATTCAATATTAACCTGAATAATATTAAATTTGACAAAGCAGGATAATTAAACCGTTTCTTCAGCGAGTGGAACGAGGTTTGGCTAGGATCGCAACCGATAAAAAATGGAAGCGTTTCGGTAGGAGATTACGGGCGGCGAAGGATGTGTGACAAGAAACGAAATGGAAGGAAAAGGGGACCGGAAGTGTTGAGCTTCTGCTGCTTCCGGTTCGTAACGCGTTAGTTGGCAGCGTGCAACGGTGGCAAAAGATTCGCAGATAAAGAAAAGCCTCCTCGGCCGTTGATTCGTTCCCGGCCGAATTTTAACGAGAGAACACGAGCCTGTTTCGTGTTCTCGCACGAACATGTTCGCTTCTTTCGTTCTTTTTTTTTTGTTCTTCGCCGTGTCCAGTGATTAAGTATGAAACCTCGGGTGTCCGTCGAAGCTTGAAGCGAGAAGCACGGCGTTAATTAGCTATCAAGAGGAAAAAAGCTCACGCGTCTGCCCGGAGCAGTCCCGAAAATCCGTTATTTTCTGCAAACCGAGTAACACCGGAAATGCTAAGCGAGCAACAGCTGCCTTCGGCTTTGCATTCGGTAGAAACGGTGCCGTTACTCGCCCGGAATTTATGGCACTCGCCTTTCCTCGGCTCTCTCGCATCTTCGGGATCCTGCAGGATCCTCGTCCTGCGAACATCAACGCTCGTCCGCTGGACGTTCGCGAATATTATTCTCTACCACCTCCGGCTAGCTTTAATTAATAACTAACGAAAAATTAAATGATTTCAAAAACACGACTGTGCCCCAATAGCACAAATTATTGTATTTTTTAATATTCAAATGTACATACAATATTTATTTTATATTAAGTAACAAATGTTTTCTTTTTTAAATATGCAGAAAATATCTATTTCATGTTACTAGAAAAATATTTTTTTCTAACTTTTTCTTGTTTTTAATCGAATGTTATTTAAATATTGAATTTATAGTTTTCAGATATTGACTTCACATTTTAGTAATATTTACTTTATATTTTTTAATTATCTAGTTTATATTCTCTGAATATTTAGCTTGTATTTATCTCATATGAAAAATTATAGGAAGAAAATTTATCTTTCTTATTGGATAAGTAGTCTTGTATCTTTCTCTTTTTTTTCTTTATAAATACTTACGTAAAAAGGGCTTCTGCCCGTCTATAATAAATAATAATAATAAAAAAATTAAATGTAACCATAAATATCTACAATTATGCAGTCTTCCTGAAAAGAATTTCTATTTTTCATCTTTTTTCTGGTCACGACCTTGAATGACCTTGAACGAAATGAATGATCACTGAAATAATCAACCTACATGCGCTTCGACGTCGTTCGACGTTCGTAAGATTTCCGAGTTTCGCCGCGGATAAAACAGTAATTAATAATTTTTTAAATCGATAGAAGAAGACAGACTTGATGTAACAATCTCTTTTTGCCTAGATTCCGTAGCTTTTATGTATAGAAATCGCTATAATTTAGAAAGTAGACAGCATTTTCCGGTGGAGGCACTATCGATTCGAGACTGGAAACGATCGAAAGCGCGTCGAACCGCATTTAACGCATTCGTCGACGTGCTCTGACGTTTCTCCAATAATTTGCTTTGGAAAGCGCCGCGTCGAAGACATCGGTCCTATCGATACGTGTCCATGGTCTCGCACATAAACGGTTCACGTTGTCACACAACCTTGTTCCATTCCCGGTAACACGATAACAATGAAACGACGCGTTCGCCGACACTCGGGATCCGCGCGTTCTTCTTCGTTCTGATTACATTCTATGCAACTCGTTGTTGTTATTGTTCGTGAATGAATGTAAAATTACAATGACCCGCGTAAGATTCTCGAAAAGTCAATAGTCTCGACAAAGTCGTAGAGTCTCTGAATATTACTCCGCTTCAGAGTTGTGCTAATTCAATTACGTAGTTGAATTACATTGTATTTCAATTAATAGTAATTCAATTACGTCGTAAATTAATTACTATATAATTCAAATACAACGTAAATCAATTACTAAGTATTTCAATCAGATTTGTAATTGAAATACAATGTAATTGAAATACAAAATAATTGAAATGCAATTTGTAATTAAATTACAGTATAATTGAATCCATTGCAATTACGAATTACATTGTAATTTAATTGACTAAAGATCTGAATTATAAATTACAACATAATTGAATTACAATTTAATTCAATTACAATGTATTTTATAATTGTGCTCCATTGCAATTACGAATTACATTGTAATTTAATTGACTGAAGATCTGAATTATAAATGAAAACATAATTGAATTACAATTTAATTCAATTACTTTGTAATTATAATTCTGGAGTAATTCAATTGTAATTCTGCACAACTCTGCGTTGAATAAAATAATTGTAACGATTCAACAATCGTGTTTATTATTTATTATAGACGGGCAGAAGCCCTTTTTACATAAGTATTTACAAAGAAAAAAAGAGAGAGAAAATCAGCGGAAAAACGAGGGATCGCAATGTATTTTCCTTCGGCCAAAGTGTAATCGGGTTTCTTTTTTATCAGTGTGACCCTGTTTTATCAAATTTGCGGTCGGTTCGTCATACAGGACGCGGTAAACAGAAACGTATCGCTTCGGCAGGGGGAAAAAGGAACGATTAATTTCAGATGGTACTGCTGTTGATGTCACTTCTGTAGTTAGAAATTGCTATCGCTCGCCGTAATCTTGTTTGGGGGGGTTGGTCCGAAGCCGCTTACGTGTCGGCGAAGTATCGACAGCAAACATTTGTTTGCCCGGTCGTGATTAAATATTATATCAGAAAAAACGCGTAATGCCGTTAAGAAATGCCGTAACTTCTCTGTGCCCGAGCGAACGGTCTCGCCGAGGTTATACGAATGAGATGTTCCCTGATCGATTCTCTGACAACGATCGTCTCTTGTTGCAGATTAAGGAGTACAACAGAATCACCATGTCGAGTCCGTCGCTGAAGGATCTGCCGAAAGTAGCCTTCGACTTGAAAAGTGAGCTGGAAGGCTTCAACCACGGCTGCATGAAGAAGGCCGCCACCGCTGAAAAAAATGTCCTGCCTTCCGCCGAAGGTACATGTCCCCCTGGACTCGCATCATGCAGGGTGTCCTCGAATTTTCGCTCCGAAACCGACAAATAACTAAATGTTAGCCCTAGAGCCATTTCCCTCGAGACCATCGTTCGTTAGAAATGTTCAATGCAGAAATATTTCTTTCAATTCTTTACCTTGTCCTGGGAAATGGTCGTGGGACCTGCAGTTGGTCACAAAAGTGTAGTACCTTTACTTTCAAGTACACCCCCGTGCATAAGCATTTGGTCCAGACCAAGGGTGTCCTAATATTTATGGACAGGGGTGTTACGAGACACAGAATCAAAGGGTTTCCATAAATTAACGTGTTCACATCTTTGTCATCTCTTAAGTAGATTACAGTGTTGTTCTACATACTTCAAAGAGGCTTTACAGTTAATTTTATTTGTAGAGTTTGTTGTCTTCAATCTTGTAATCCATATACACAAGATACTTAGACTTTTGAAAAGTATTTTACTATGGTTTGTACTACCAACACTGGCATAGTTGAGAGACTGAACTGTGAACGTGTTAGTCTATTAATTGAAACTAAACAGACCCTGAAGAGTTGCTAAAAATTTGAAATATGTGCATTTCTCTGGCCGACTGTATTGTCGTATATTATATATGCTTGAGAATTTAACGACAGTACTACAGAGACACCCTGTATCGTACAGTCTTATTCTCTAACGCAAGTGTGCCTCTCGTAATTAACGGGAAGACCCAACACAGCGGCGAAAGTAAATCCGATTTGTTGAAAGAGATTGTAACAGAAGTATTGTATGTAGACGTGCGACAAGAACGACAGCATTCGGAATTGATCCACGGCGTGGAGTCGTTTAAGCCAGGTCAATTGAAACATGCCGACACGAAAGAGAAGATTATTTTACCCAACGCCAAAGGTACCGCAGACAGGTTTCATCGATTGGTAACAGAGGGGCCTGTTGCTTTTGGTGCTTTGAGGTGGCACCTGAATTATTTATGTACACTAGATACGCTTTCGCTTTCGGAGAACTTAAGAATTACGTATTGTACTGTGCAGAGGCGAGAAGATTGGTAGAGGACTCCCACTATCTTGCCTTACTCTATTATATATTAATAATTCAGCCAATCGTGGACGCATCTTCTTATCTCTGCATAGTACCTCTCATGGGAAATTATTAGCCTCTTGCTCTCTACTGTCGACGAAGTTAATGCTTTAGCTACCGGCAATTGCCTAATTGATAAATTGTTCCGTAACCATGGCAGTCTCATTCGTGATCAAAGTATCTTGAGTAAAATGACGTAATCAATGAGATCACCAACCCAAAAGAAAATTGTTTGAGGATCTTTTCAGTAAATACTAAAGCATGTGGTGGCTAAAGTGTTAATAGACATTGCAAAACTATCATAATATCATTGTATAACGCTCCATAACTCATCAAATCACATTAGTCGCTTAGGTACATAGTATAGGTCCTTTCGAATAACATGGACATAATTTTAATTGAATTTATATTTAGTCAATCATGTGTGACATGAGGCTAGCAAATTTAATTATGAAGTTATGTACATGTTCAATGAAACAATCCTTGTATTTGGCTTACACGTACGTTGAATACAGGCAACATACATCTCCGCTATTTTCTTCAGAACTGTGGTGTACTGCTGGGGAACAAGGTTGCCATGTCTTTCGGTTAGCATCATTTATATTATCTTTCAAACAATGATTTCTTGTTTCGTAGATGTAGCCGCGGAGAAAACTCAACAAACGCTGATCGCCGGCATCGAAAAATTCGACCCGGCTAGTCTAAAGCACACCGAGACCCAAGAAAAGAATCCTCTACCTGACAAGGATGGTACGGTATCCTTTTATTTTCTCTTTGAAAGAAATTTGAGAGTAGATGATTGAATGGGATGTGTATTTCTGTTGTACAGTGATCCAGCAGGAGAAGGGAAAGCAACAGCTAATCTCTGGAATTGAAAATTTCGATCAGGGGAAACTGAAACACGCGGAAACGCTGGAGAAAAATCCCTTGCCAACCAAAGAAGGTAGATCTTGAACTTGAATCGTCCTGTGAAAGTTTGAGGGAGTATTTCTAAAGAGAAGAACATTAAATGACCTCGTGTTTCCTGTTTCAGCGATCGACGCCGAGAAAATAGCTGCTTAAAGGGAAGCTTTTGTGATTCGAAGGAAAAGAAAAAGAAAAAAAAAAGCAGAAAAGAAAGGGAGCAGCGACTCATTTCTTCCATTTTCTATATCACGACATTTTATAACAATTACTCATACATTGCCGACAGGAAAAAAGGAAAATGCGAGACACTGTGTTAATGTAATCTTATGATTATACTTATCCTACCGCCACGAGCGTTCCTTTCGGCGAGACACGTACAAGTCGATTTTTTACACGGACCTATTTGTATTAACAACGGTTAGGCGGTGTGAGGGTTCGGGCCCAAGCATAAACGAAAAATAACGATAACGAAGTTTTTTGATAAAGCGCAACCGGTTCGATTCCTAACGTTACCAACGATCTAAGCATTTTTGGGCTTGTATCAGCATCCGTCTTTATATACTAACTCGCCAAAGGATGTACTTTTTATACTAAGAAAAGCTCTGCACGCCAGACGAACGTTATTTTCGATAGCAACAAAATTGGGTAGCATTGCATGCGTTACAGATATATCGCAATGGTACAGCGGTTGACCTTATATTTGTGTAAAAATCATATTTTATATAAACGGGCTATTGTACTTTTTTAATATTTCGTACACATCGCATTGTCATTCCGATAAAAAAATTATGACGAATAAAAAAGTAATTTGTAAAAAAAAAAACAACGAAATCTTTCTGAATTCTCTGATACCTGTATCTATAGAATAATCCTTTTATTAATTAATTTTCACAGTCGTAGCTAAAATGGCAGAATTTTATTTCTAAAATAAAACAGGTGCCTGCAACAAAAACGTAGTGAACTGGCCACAAAAGAATTATTTAGGTGTCGAACACTAGAATAAATTTTGCATCAGCCTTACGAATGTTTCTTATCGAAAGAAATACTTCTTTTCCGTGTACATTTAATCTCGTGCGATTTCCCGAACGTTTGAACTGACGCGCGTAAGTTCAAACAGAGGGAGCGTGTCGTCTGTCAGCTTATGGTGGTAATCTCTTTTCCCGACAAAAACCAAGTCGGAAAGTGATGGAACGACGGGTCACGATTGGTCGACGATCCGTTTCTGTCCAATAGTCTCGTGGAAATCGATTCTAATAACTACCTCGTGAGAAAGGACCTGTTGCTGTTGCTTTGCTATATAGTCCTTTGGTAGCCATGCTGCCTACCGCAAGTACGAACCAAATAGTTTAATTGTTCGTCTTGGAAACTTTAAGATCGACGATCGTTTTTAGTTGAACGAGCTCCAAACAACTTATTGTTCCTTTTTCACTGAACAGGTACAAATATATGCATATTTTCTTATCAATTTAGATTTTTTTTCTTCTTTTGTTTATTTCCAAATTAGTGACTCAACACGACGAGCAATGTCCTTTCGTGTTTTTCGAATGTCCTAGATTGTTATCGGATCTATAGAATGTTAATTTCTGATATTTCGATGTTTACATGACGTTGCGATACATATCAATGGAAATTTATATTATTTGATAACCATTATATTAATTGATCCATCATTCGATGCCTAAAAGAATGAACAATGAAAAATCACGACTGATCTAATCGATTACCGTATATTGTACCGTAGTTGGTCGTTAGTTAGTAATTACAAATATTGATTGATAAGCATTGATTAAATGCAGCGATCGTTAATCATGAGATGTTAGTTTACTTTAGAAATAGGATGGAAATATCGCCCAGAAAACCGTCGAAACGCGCACAAGAACCAGTTGACGAATGGCTGCAATCTAAAGGATATTTTAGGAAACATGCGCCTAGAGATCCGACTTGTTTGTTCAGAGCAGTCAGTGAACAAGTTTATATGACACAACACTACCATCTTAGGGTGAGGAAGGAGTGCGTAGAATTTATGAGAACGATGAAACAATCATTTTTTGAGGTACACTGCTAGACTTGAAACTGCATTATCCTGTTGATGGTTATTGTTTTAAAACTATCGTTCCCCCCGCAGAATGTAGCAATTCCATTCGACGATTACCTGGACCAAATGACATGCTTCACTGAATGGGGTGGTATAAATGAAATCCAAGCTATGTCGTTGTTGTACAAAAGGGAATTTGTAATATTCAATGGTCAAAAACAGGTGCAACGTAATGTTACTAACAATGGTTTCAAAAATGTAATCTATTTGTGCCACACCCCGCAGAAGCAATACGAAAGTATTTACACGCAGGATTTCGTTGCATCAGCTGCCTACTGTCAATGTAGGATCTCGTTGTTCAGGCATTCTTTTAACGTGTTCGTTACCAGCGTCGTGGATATATTACATACTTATGTATTCATTATTTTACAGCTATTGCCTATCAAGTACTTTACAAAGGTGTCTTCAATATGGCTAACTTAGAGACTACTGTTCACAAAATGTTACACGACCGCACTGCTACTTTTAGACATGACAAGTTTTTTCTGAAAGGAAACTTAGAGATACGAGAGTAAGACTTTTAACGCTTGTATCGTTAATCAAATCGATCGAAAATGTACACATGAATTTATTTTCTGTCCATTTAGTCAGTTGACTGCAGAAATATATAATAAAGTGGAGAATGGAAACGACGAGGTAGACGATGGACAAAGTGTAACGAAGAATATACCACCATTTCCTTACAGAGTTGCGAAAGCTCTGGATCCCAATATTTATCGTAATACTGACTTTGATATATGGCACGAGATTAGGAAAGGTAAAGCTACTTTGTTCGTATTATAATGATATAATTCTGTTTCGAATTAAACCAATGATAATTTCGATCGTTTAGAAGTAAAGAATGCAGGCTGGACCCGACACAATAGTCATGAATTACAAGTTGGTGGTAAATGTTTGATTCAAATGGATTTTAATGAAGATGATTTTGACAGAGCTAACAATAATAATGTCTATGTGTCTTCGCTTGAGAAAGATGCTAATTGCAACAATACAAAAGCATCACAGAAAACTGACAAACCTAATTCCACTTTTCTTTACGGTCATATACAAGAGATGAGTAAGAACGAGGGTCCTGTGTTAGTTTTCATTGAAGAACTCGGAGAGAAAAAGATCGTGCCTTATTGTGCTCTCAAGCCGTTGCCTTTAAGAAAAAGCAAACAAAATAATTGGGCGCCAGTGTGCAAAAGAAATGTACTTGTAGACTCGAGTTAGTAATTCAGTAAATGCACGCACACCAAACAAAAATATCTATATCTTTCGCTAAAATGTTCGTATCAAATGTTATTAGATCAGAAATGGAAAAAACCGTACGGAGCTTCGCGCAAGGGTAAGCAGTCGATTTCCAATGTGACCATTTCTTCAGCTAGCATTGAAAAGAATGAAAATAATGATAATTGCACCGACGTTATTAACAAAAATAATATTCAGTGGAAAAAGGAAAGTTTGTAAGTGTTTCTTCTATGTTACTTGAAAAGCACTTTGTGCTATAAGATTCCTTTTACATCGATCTGCCTTTTATTCTAGAAAAGGGGAACATACACAAGCGTACGAAAACTATGAATTGGAGAAGTATGCTAATTACTCAGTTAATAATGTACGTTTAATTATTACCGAGAAATGGTAAATCCATAATTGTAGAAAACATTAAGAATGGTCTTTGTTCGTAGGCTACTTCTGAAGTATTGCCCGAAGGACCGAATCTTGATAACAATAATCAGTGTTCAGCTCTGGAAACCATTGTTAAACAAGACAATGGCAAAGGACACAAAGAAAAAAGCTCATTTGGGGTCAAGAATGTCGAGAAGCTTCCGGCAAAAAATCCGAAATCTGATAACACGGTGAATACCGATAATAATGCTGAATTCGACTCGTACCTAAACCAAAGAACACAGAACGAAAACTTCTATTCCCCCTATACTGGTATGTAGGCTCATTGCATCGTTGATCGATATAATTTTTCTATCTATCGATCATTTCGTAGGGGAGCCGATTTCTGCAGCTCAGGTGGACAATATGTTGCGTTCGATTAATTGTTCGGTGCAGAAAAGCGTCGATGTGAACGGTAGTGATTTACCGTTGTCAGGTATAAGTAAAAATCATTTCGTACACACATACGCTTGATTGTTCTCCGTTTACATATTATATTTTTTCCTTGTAGATCCATTTACTTTGAGATTTTTTTATAACTTAGGATTAGAATATTTCCGCGGGAACAACAACTGGAATTATTTGACAAATGAACAATCCAGTGTAGGACAATGGTACCAAGGTGCATATTTCTATAATTTCTATAATCTATAAAAATATATCTGTTAAAAAAATGTACATATTCAAAAAATATGCATGTGTCTGTTTCGAAGGTATGCCGCAAAACGAAGCTGATGTTACAGCCATTACGAACATGATGCAGCATTGCACAGTGTCGCAACATAAACCGGAACACAATACCGATTACAAAGAGAACGGCAGTCAATCGTTCAGCCAAGAAAACATGGACAGATGCGTGAACGGTAAGAAGGACGCGCAGATTCAAAAACCGGAAGCATTAAGAGTGGATGAAGGGAAAGATCTGCCGCAATCACCGCGCGAGAAAATAAAGGATCAAGAGCCTGTTAACAGAGACACTCCTCGTCCAAGCAGGAACGGCTTGGGTTCCCGATTTAAAAAGAATTCAGATTGTACGTTTCGCAAAAACAAATTTAACAAATGTATGAACGGTTACCTAACAAACATGGAATTTATTCTTTAGATCGACACCGTTCAGCTTCGCAATTTGCGCAACAGGGTAATCAATACTCGCATTATGGAGGAAACTCGAAATCGTCCACTAAATCGCAAGAAACGAGTAGCGATAATTTTCAACAGTCGAGGGCGGTATCTCAGCAGGTACATGGTTCTCCAACTGCAGCGGTGAATTCTTATCAAACGCCCTACATGCAACAGAACATGTATTCCGGAATACCGTATTATGCAAACGAGGCAGAGGCATTCGCAAATCCGTATTATCCTCCTAATCCAGGATTCTTCCCGATGCCTTGCGTACCGCATTCAGATATGCCTGATAATGGTAACATGCAACCATTCTCGCAGCACTTATGCTCTGGGATGGACTATGCACAGGCTTATCCTGGTGTCTGTCCTCCGTACATGTGTCCTCAACCTGCCCCGTACAACGTGCCGCCTCAGAACATGCAAGAACACTGGTATGCTGTTACCGGACAAGCGCATTACATGCCGTATGCACCGGTACTGCCCGTAGCTGCAGATGGAGTTTGTAACGGGCTCACGCAAAACATCAATCAGACCAACACTACCCCAGAATGCATAGCTATGCAACTATGTTCCAACCTATAAGTGTATCTTGCACAAAGATACAACCGAAACAGTATTTTCATTACTTGCTCACATAGTCTACGTAAGTTCCCGTCAAGAAGATATCTATAGGCATCTCGAAGACTTGTCTAGCCTTATTGCCGAACAGTATTAATATCGAACGATACAAGTCTGTGAAACACATGGAGTTCGTTTTGTAACGGTGATTTAGATACATAACGTTAGTTAGAATATTTGTATTTTTGCAATAATAATATCGTAGAGATTTGTAAGGATTTAAGCAACAATAGTACAAACCAGCATACTCAAGCAAAATTAGCGAACTAATAGGTAGAAGTAATAGGAGAATGCCTGTATAATCTCAACTCAGTAGATTGTTCCATTACTATGGTACCGTACCGCCGAACATAGGCAATTCGAAACGAGAAACAAGTCTCTCTGAAGTTTTATGCAGGTGACTTTAGTTCCTAAATATATTTTGCTGTTATCGTTTACCTATATTGTTTATGGAGACCCCTTTTTCAGAATAAAAATTCTGCATTCGCTGATACAACTTTGTCGATCATTCCGTAAACCATTTTTGATTTTATGCTGAAATGTTTTTATATCTAACTGTCTGCGGACAGAGTTGTGCAGAATTACAATTGAATTATTCCAGAATTATAATTACAAAGTAATTGAATTGTAATTCAATTATGTTGTAATTTATAATTCAGATCTTTAGTCAATTAAATTACACTGTAATTCGTAATTGCAATGGAGTACAATTATAAAATACATTGTTTTCATGTATTGTATTGTATTTCAAGTATATTGTATTTCAATTACAAATCTGAGTGAAATACTTAGTAATTGAATTACGTAGTATTTGAATTATATAGTAATTCATTTACGACGTAATTGAATTACTATTAATTGAAATACAATGTAATTCAACTACGTAATTGAATTACAATGTAATTGAATTAGCACAACTCTGTCTGCGGATTTCATGCGTTTCTGACAAAAATTGGTAAGTATACTTAAAGAAATTTCGATTTGGTTCGTCTGTCTTGCAATCAATGAAGACATATATTATTTGGTAAAAAGATTCCAAAACATTGCCGAGTTCTAATGTTGGAATCAAATTAAATTACGCTCTCTTTCGGTGCTGCCAACTGTCAGAATCGTCGAAGAAACGTCACTAGAGAGAGTTTCGCAGAATTGAACAGACCCTCGGTTTTATTCTTTGCGTAAAAAGTAATGTAACAAATATACGAATATATGAACGTGTAAAACGTTGCAATATGCCCTGCTGCACGACGATTTCAACGATACGATGAATCGTTGGGTCGTGCAGCGTTTGAACCGGCCCTAAAATCTCCGCCATTGAACGGCCGCGGCAATAAACCGGCGAGGAAGGTGCGCGCTCTCGAGATCCTTCATATACAAACACCGTGGTTCTGTTTGCTGTATTCCACGCCATGACTAAAATTTGTCGGAAGAGTAGGAGTGCAGTAGCAGTGACAGGTCAAACGGCTAACAGCGAGATTACTTAATATTCGCTCGATACGAGACGAGGATTTCCCGCATCGCGAAAACGCCTCGAGTTCTCTCCACGGAACTTGGTTTCTCTGTTTCGGGAATTATCGTTTCACCGTGGAAATTCGGTGTTTTCGTTTGAATAGGAGAACTTGCGGAGCAACGGGAGAGCAAGCGCAGGGGAACTGAATAGAATGGAGGTTGGTCGCGATTAATTATTTCGAAATAACGTGATCGCATGATCGATAACACTGTATACGATGGAAACGCGGGGTGCATACCCCGTGTCACCTTACTCCCAAATCCGACGGCTCGTCTTTCTCACCGACGCTCGTAATTTCGATCGTTACGGTTCGGAGAATTGATTAATTGGTTAATTACTACTGACACGTTCCACGCGCGTTCGTCGACTATTCGCGTCCGGTTTTATTGCTCGGATTATTTTGTAATTTGCTGCGCGCGTAGGTTGACGAGTGTTCGGCTGGTGGAGACAGTGGAGCAGAGGAAGATGAGGATGACGCGTCCTCTCATGGATCCAGAAGCAATAGCAGTAGCAGCAGCATCAGCGGAAGCAGCACGACCAGCGACAGTGGGGACGAGAGCGGAGAGGAGCATGGCTCCAGTGGTAGCGAGAGTCACAGCTCTGGGGAGGATGAAGATGACGAGAATGAAAACACAGAGTACTCTGTTAAAGCGGATAGTCCAGACACCTTGGTAAAATCCGTCGCTTTTTCACTTACGTTTAAACAAAGCTGTCGTTCTAAATGCTTTTACTTCTAGAAGTGGGAGACTTGCGTCGTCGCGAATACCAAAGTGAAACTACCACAAGATCTCTGCGAACACGCTGTAATTTTTAAAGAGTTTTTGGATTACCCTTATATATGGAACGAATGCCTATCGGAGAATCAAAGGGAGACTCTCTGTAACCTGTTACCTACGTTCCCCAAGGATTGTGATGTAGAATTAGAAACAGAGAAGACTCTGCGCATGTTGTTCGATAATGAGAATCAAAGGTGAGTTGGATTCTGGGAGCTTAAGCTTGGTTCTCATTGAAATAAATGAAATGTTTAAATGCTGAACACACGGATGCATTTGCGTTTATTTCAGGTTTGGCGTGGCGCCGTTGGAAGCGTTCCACAGTCACTTATCTGCCGGCCATTACCGGCCAGATATCAGAAGGATGTGCAGCTTGGTTCGCAAAGCTCAGCAGAGGAGGTTGCTGTTCGAGGAACGTAAACGGTCCTACGAGCTTGCAAGCCAGCTGCTAAAATCCCGGGAGAGTTTATTGTCGAACGCGTACAAGCAAGGCTTCTGTCAGCCAGCGCAGAGGACCATGTCGAAGCTCCACTGGCGGAAGCCGAAGCCTGCAATGGGTAAGTCAGGCTACCGTCGCGAACGATTGTCGAAAGTTTTCTGGCTGTTTATACGTACTCCACGCTCCAGCCGTTTGGCAGAGAAGTATGTAGTAACTTCCGAGGGACAATACTAACAAGCAATGCACCGACAGTTGAAGAGAAAACGCAACTGCGCTATTTGGAGGAACTGAATGCGCTGAGGACCGAGCTTGGGGCGAGCGCGAAACTTGCGGCCGACACCACGTCCGAGAACGAGGAGAACTATCCGTACTACCAGCTCTCCGGGGCCAAACAGAAGAAGAAGAGACGCTCACTGATGGGTGCGCAGGGCCTTTCCATCAGGGGCTTGCAAATGAATCACGACGACGAGACGATCCGGCCTGTCTTCTCCACGCTGCAGCGAGCCGATTTCCCTATGAATAGGTCGTTCTTCATACGGGAACAGACGGAGGAAATGTACCGCGAAATGCTGCTCGAGCATAAGAAGCGACGAGCAAGACGCGATGTGCGTACCATCTTCTTTGCCGTAGGCACTATTCGAATAACGAACCAAGTATCTTTAAGAGGCTATACTCGTTTCCAGGATTGCTCATTTCTCTGTAATGCAAAGATGAGGTTTTTCAGTAGTCAAAAGTGCTAGATAAAAGATCAATCTAGATAGCAATTGCCCTTAAAAGTCCTATTTTTATGTCTACGAGGCTTGTAAACTTAAAAATAGTACTTTTGAGGGCGATCGCGACTTAATCTCTTTGCGATCCTGAAAACGAGAGTTAATTTTTATTAACAAAAACTTTAATTGTGCTGCCGGCATTAAATAGACTTATTCGTTACTCGAAATAAATTTCGCCTAACTCTTCACTACTGTAAACTGTTCAGTTTATTCATGTTATTGGGTACTACTATCTCAGGTTCATCCGGAGCTGAACACCCAGGGTATCGCCCTAGCGGACTTAACTCAAAGAGCCCAAATCGGACAGAAGCACAAATTAACCATCGGACCATCCATGCGAATGACACCCGCGAAGAAACGAATAAAATTGGAACAATCGCCGCTTTGTCCACCTGCGCCAAGATTAATCAACTCGAACAACATAAAACACGAGAGCGATAATAGCGATTACTCTCACACGACCGACGACAATAGGCACCCCGGTGCATTGGACATGGACCACAGAATGCTGACGCCGATTAAATCGGAGCCTGTGGATCCGTACGAAGTACATCAAATGTCGAGAAAGAAATTGTACGTTCGTTATGGTTCTGTACATTTTTTAATCTTGGATTACTCGCACTCCACTTTCTACGTAACTGGTTACATAGAACTTTACGTCAGGCTAACATAAATCAGTTTTTATTCAATGAAATAACTACTTCAATGCAAAATACATATTTACTGGTGTGGTCGACACGTTTCTTTATGCTTGAAACACTAAATTGAAAGTTTTGAGATTGTATGCGAGTAATTAAAAGTTAAATTTATGGAATTTTTGAGGTTCAAAGACAATCGTGTTCTAGATTTCGTTTTTGCAGGAGTCCACCTACACCGAAGGGTAGCAAGTCATCCATACTGTCGACACCGGAAATTAAGAAAGAAGTGGAGGACTTTGAGTACGAGGAAATTAAAACGGAGCTGAATAGTGGAATGAACGAGGAGATGCCGCCCGAGACGGAGGAAGACGAAGACAACGATAAAAAGGAGCTTGACTTGGACAGCATCGACATGATGCAGATACCTATCCAACTCGACGACGGGATTGACATATTGGACGACGTGAAGTACGTACTCTTGCTCCAGGGTGTGATTCAAATTGGTATCTTTATTCGTAATTTTGCTTCAGATGCGAGGACGAAGGTGTTATATCGATACCAGACAAGGAATTGAATGTTCCGACCAACGATGAGACTATCGACATCAACAGCGGAGCGGAATTGATGCAGGAAACGCACGCTTGTTTCTTCTCTCTCCTGAGGGACGCCTTCACCTCGAAGGGCGAGTACAGAATGAGCGCCGCCGAGATGAAGGACGCTGTGACGTTGTGGCAAGGGAACCCTATCTCGCCGTTGAACGATTGGTTAGTATAATTAACTGACAACTCGAAATTCTTCTCGATCGAAATTGTAATAATATTAAATTTTGTGTTTTCGGCGCATGGTTCGATCATTAATAGACTAACAGCCAGACAAGGAGCTTTGAAAATTCTATAAAATAAAGTAATTTATTAACACAGGTATTCTATGGCGCCATCTTGGACCGCATTGGTCCCGTTAGCCTTAGGCTTCCTCGCCGGAGAGTACACATACTCTCAAGACGTGGGTGACCGGCAGGAACGCGAACCAGAGCTCGTACCCTATCTAGAAAACAAAGGAAACGGTGTTTACGCGTGGATTGGCGCTGGCAGAGACTCGGATTCCCGACTGTCGGATCTATGTGCTAAATTCTTGATGCACAAGTAAGTGCGCGCAACAAGAAGTACATCATAATAATGTTAAGTATTATTCTACGGGTGAGATGTTCTGAAAGAAGATCGCTTGTGTTTAGAGATTCATTGGGTCCGCCAACGTCCGCTGCTACTACTTGCTCCGTGGTACCTGTGAAACAGCAGTCTCAAGCGGCTCAGCTTAATTGCAATAATATTAACAGTAGTTCCGGGAATGGGAATACAACGGTGAATGTTAGAGCTAGTAGTCCACCGGTAGAATCGATCAACGTTGACGGAGGATCCATCAACACGGTAGCTGAATGGGAGCCACCACGGGCTTTGTGGCCCACGGAATGGAAGGTTCGACCTTCTACGGTGGACGAGCGTGAGGAGTTCAGGAGGCAAGAGCGTATGCGTTATGCCGCGCCCCATAAAGCGTTTACCTATAGAATGCATGGGTACGCGTCCGTTGTTGGGCCTGTGAAAGGCATTTATCAGCACAACGTCGGTATGTTCGCCTGGATCCTAGATCAGGGAGTTTCAACTTGTTCCCCTCCGAGAACCGCTAGGTCCCCACCATTAAACCTCTTCCCACTATTACTACTACGAAAATATCGATTTATTTATTTACAATTGTCGATCGAGATAAAAGGAAACAGTTAGCGATTTTGACTACTGAAAAACCTATGAAGTCTAAGAGTGTGGATAGAAGCAGGGAATGTGCTGTGTATGACTCGCGATCTACAAGTTGGAACTCGCTGGCCTAGATCATTATACTTACGAAAATTTCAGGATTATTCTTGGGAATCCGACCTTCGGATTCTCTTCAGGAACACCTCTAATTTACTTGAATCCTTTCGTAGCTTCCGGATTGACCAAGGCTCGTGGACACTCGTTGCTAGTAGCCGATCGTCCAAACTTCGTGACGATCTTAGCATTGGTCCGAGACGCCACAGCCAGGTTACCGAACGGCGAAGGCACGCGAGCCGATATTTGTCAGCTGTTGAAGGACTCGCAGTATATCAGAGAACAAACTGACAGCGACGACAAGGAAGGATATTTGCACTCGGTGGTGTCCGGTGCTTTGGACAGATTGCACTATGAAACAGATCCTTGCGTGCGATACTATCCTCGACGCAAGGAGTGGCTGTACCTTCATCGAGCACGATCGGAATCTGAATTTGGTTTGTATTTCCTACAGCTAGTTTCATACGGTTTTGGACGAAATACATTATGCTGTGGTTTATTTGCAGAAATGTACCATCAGCAACTGCAAGGCGTCGCGAAGAACAAGAAGAACATGGGCAGCATGTCGCGGAACAAAGCACTGCCACCGGTTCTGAAGCCTACGAGCATCAACAAAGAGCAATCTCCGAGCAACAGCAAGGAGTCTACGCCCAAGAAAGAAAGGAAAACCACAACCGCCGCGCAGCCGGTCATTTCCAGGCGAGTTCCAAGATCCGCGATCTAATTTTTAAGTTGCATAATTAACGATTGCGTGTATCATTGCTGTATATTATTTTATAGGAAGGAGCAAAAGAAAATCGAGGAGAAGGTGGCGAACGAGCACTGCGTGTCCACCGAGCAGTCTGTTGTTACGAACGTGACGACGACCATGAGCGCGACCACGTCTCCCGTGATCAGTACCGCAGGCCCTTCGATCCCCATTACATCTCTACCCACGTCTTCTGCTTCGATCAGCACCGTTACCGTTGAAAAGGAGATTGCAACGAGCGACGTGAAACCACTGATCACCACGACAGCTCCAGCTAAGAAAGTGGCCAATATCGGAGGGAAACCGGTCGCTGTGGTCAAGACTAGCGCCCAGAGTTTGTTGCAGTCGAACCAGCAACACTTTCCGCATCATCAGATCCAAGTGTCCACTTCCGCTGGCCTGCAAACTATCAGGCTATCCGGACACTCCGTGCTGCACTCTGCTCAGTCCGTCGCAGCCAGCAGCACCTCGAGTAATTCCACCAACGTGAACTCCAACCTGACGACCATATTCCCACCTGCCAAGGTGCAGAATCAGCAACAGCAGCAACAACAACCGCAGCAGCAACAACAGTCGCAGACGATCGTGACGAACCAAGGCGGAAAGAGCATTCTGCAAACCGCGAATATAAAGCAACAACAGTCTCAGCAGCAGCACGTGTTGCCCGGAAAGACTCTGCTGGCTTCTCAGATCAAACTGGTTAGTTCGGGGCAGATTAAATCGCTCCTCACGGGTCACGGTCTTCAGGGTCAGACGATATTCATCAAACAGTCGTCGCCATCTGGGAGCCAACCGCAGCAGCTGCAGCAACAGCAATTGAAGGTATGGCAATCGCGCGAAGTCATTTTACGTGATACAATCTCTCACGAAATGTCCATCGCGTTTTAGCAACAGCAACAACAACAGCAGCAACCGCAGATTCAGCAACGGGTCGTGACCAGTCAACAACAATCGTTGCAAACATCCGGTATGCAGCGGATCATTGCTCAGATAGGCGGGAAGCCGATTGCAGTTCAAATCCAACAATCGCCGCATCAACAGCAGCAACAACAACAGCAAAAGATACTGGCGAAAGTTCTAACGAGCTCCGGTGGTGGTCAATTAATTTCTGTGGAGAGTCTACTTGCTCAGAAAGGGTTGAAGCTGGCAACCACTACCGGTCATGCGAATCAACTTAACCGGCAGGGGAAGCAGGTCATGACTCAGTATCAGGTGGGAACTACTCCCTTGTAATTTTTCGATGTAGAAAATGTTTATTTTGCGTAAAAATCTAATGATCACAATAAAATCCCTAGGTTGTGTCGCAGGCGCAAACGTCGTCGGGACAGTCGAAGATTATCGTGAGTACCCAGCAGTCCCAGCCGCAACAGGGTCAGACGGTGCGAATGGTCACGGCCCAGTTGGCTGGCAAGCCGATCGTCTTGGCCAGTGGCAATAAAAACGTCGGAGTCGGTATGAGCAGCAGCGGAAGCGTTGTGCTCGGCAAGCAACAGTCGTCGCAACAGCAAACGCAGCAGCAACCGATTATCCTACCGAGTCAGCTGCTCAACATCAAAACTCTGCACGGCTTGAAGGTGATACCGACACCGGCGGGCCTGAAAACCACCGGCGCCGCGGTTTACGCGCGAGTGATAGCGCCGACGACGATAACCTCGACCCAGTCAACGGGGAACCAACAACAGCAAACGATACAGGCGCAACAGCAGCCGAGGAACAGTCCTTACAACACACCCTGACAAAATTGATACTCATTCTTCCTTGTTTCATTACGTATTCTTTGTTCAGTTGAATTCCACGGGGTAGTTTCGGTGTTTGAGGAGAAGCTGGGGTACGACACCCATGTAAAAAGCAGCGTGAACCGCGCAAGCGATGCTCGCGTGTAGAATTTATCAAGAAGCGAGAGATATATCTACTCGGTGTCGTGACACACACACGACAGTAGCGATGAAATAAGTATACACGCGAGTCATTGACCTTGTTTTCTATTAAGTGTCGGATTATTTACAAATGCATGATACGATTTTTAAATACAAAAACACCTTTCGTTTCTCTTTCACATACACACACAACAGGACACTCTCATTCACGCAAACGTACACTTTCTCTCTTGTATCAAGAAGATTCAGCGGCGTCGTATTGTAACGTATAAATAAACCTTACGTAATTACCGTAGAAGATTAAATTATTTTTACAAAGGCTTTCTCTGCGGTCTATGTTATTGTGAAATACCTAGGCGGCGAGTGGCCGCCGCGTCTTTGGTCCGTTTTATCGCGCGAGGATTACCGGTGAACGTGGTTCTAGAAATGCGAAATCTAACTATGTTATGTACAAGACTTCGGGTGAAGCGACGCACGAGTATCGCGGTTGTTTCACTGTGCGTTTGCCGAGCACGGTTCCACAACGAGCTATGTCTGTTCGGTGTTCCGTATGTCTTGGAATATGTCGATCAGATTGTTCACGCCTATCAGGTAGCCATCCTCGTGATTCCCCACCTGCCACTCCGCGTCGTGACGGATACGCGGCAGGTGTTGAGGAAGAGGCAACGTCTTAGCGAAGTCGATCATCCAAATGCCAGCGTTTTTAGCGTCGTGGACGAACAACAGACTCGAGCCGACGACCTCGTGCGACGCAAAGAACGGAGACGCTTTTAGCGTCGCCTTGATCGCCTTCAGCCGCAGGATGTACTTGGCCACTGCGTGAGGGTAACCCTCGACGAATCGTTTTAACGCCTCCGTCACCTGTAATCATAGCGGATTCATGCAGTCGGTGTACAAAGTTTTCGTGCACATTTTAAAAACGAATAACTCTTTCAAAATTCAACCCTACAGCGAGACTTTTCCTTCGCAATTGCGACCAATAACGACTTAAAAGAAACTCGAGCTATCGGGTGAAATTTTGAAAGAGTTACTCGTTTTTAAAACGTGCACGAATACTTCGTACACCGACTGTCCCTTCGTCTTGTTAATAAAATCGGCCAAAAATTAATGTTACGTGAAATTCCCAATTTTGTCCCTCGCTACCCCGACGTTCTCAAGATTAAACGAATATTGTAACGACGGAGATTTTCACTAAAATAAATGCTCTTAGCGTATGTGTTAATTGTCATTGAAAAAGTGACAAGTATCGTTTCCGTTGAACCCTGTGAAATCTCTCTCTCCTGTTTTACAGCCGGAATTCTTCCCGTCATTTTTCTTGCCTCAAGTGTATACCTCATTTGTTCCGTATTTACAGCGAGCCAATTAGCGAGGTAATTAACAAACCTGTTCCCGCGTCCTGGTCGTTTTGAAGTCCTTGGATGAGCCACCGTGGGCAAGCTTGATGCCTTCCACGCGAAAGCCGAGCGTTGCCGTGCTCGATATAGTCTCTCGCCACACCATGTACCTCGGTTTAGTGACACCTTGCACGCGGCGTTCCTCGGCGCTAGGTGCGCTCGGGTCCACTTGTACCATCTTCTCGTACATGTCTTTCCTTAACTGGGGATAAGCTGCTATTAGACTCTCATGAACCTCGCCTGCCTTATCCATCCGGTTTAACACTTTGACCGCCACCTCACTCATCATACTTCGAATTGACCCATGCTTTTTTCTAGATGTTTACAATCTTGTTCAATCCGCTACTACACAAACAACTCCATCATCTTTTCAATAAATGTTCTACCACTCTATACAAGGTGATCCAGTCGAAGTGTTAAATCTCCCAACCGATTAAGGGGGTAGACTCGTTTCCAAGATTGTAAGGGTGCGGGATACGCTTTCTCATTTTATTAGTAGTCAAGAGTGATGAATAAAAGATCAATCCAGGCCGCAATTGCCCTCGAAAGCCTCGCCCTCTTCCCTCAACAATTCTTTCGTGCTCTGTATACTAGCTGTCGCAGGTTTATGTTTTCGAATAATGCAAATAATTGATAATTACCTTGTAAATGTAAAAATAGTACTTTTGAGGGCGATTGCGACCTAGATTGATCTTTTATCTAGCGCTTTTAAACTACTGGAAAAACTCAACTTTGAAAACCTCATCCTGCAATTCTTTTTTCTTTGTTTTAGGGCGGTGGGGAAATGCTCTTACACATACCCCCACAGTTGGAGGATAGTGTGGGACTCGAGACTTCAATCCCTACCTATACCCACTAAAACCCCACCGCCCAAAGGTTAAACACCCTTCTCCATCTTCTATTTATCCAGGAAAAAAGTACGTAAACAAGTTCTTATCAGAAATGCACTATTGCAATCCTGGAAAGGAGAGTCTACCTCCTCAACCCCGCATTAACTCTGTACCTTGGGTCTTTCCTTGGCTTTGGCGAGCTCAGACTCAAGATAGGTCCTAACTCCGACCTTGCAGTCCATCACGCAGGGATGCTCGAAGTCTCCAAGAAGATCCTGAAGCTGCAGATAAGAGCACAGCACTGTCCTCTTGTTGACGCCGTCCTTCTGTCCAGCTTCTCCTGTTTCAGGCTCATCCACGCTCCCTTCCTCCGTCTCCTTCATGTCCAGAACACCTTGGAAATCTGGCACGTACGGCTTCAACACGTCGTTCATCAGCAACCGGAAACAAGCCTCCTCCTGGGGACAGAGTTTCTTTAGAATCGTCCCTGGAGTGGGTCCTGCTCGGAAGTTTCCTTGGTGTCCTGTCAACTGCACCTGCATCCAGAAACAGGCAATTCAGTGAAACAATGGACAAGTGTAATTCAAAACGGTAAGAACATCGGAAGAATTGATTTTTATATTTAACTTTTCAATGCATCGTCCGATGGAGCTTTTTAAGATGAATACAATGGAGCTGTACGGCGGATGCCGTTTAAGGTTATTCAAGGTGAACAATGACGAATGCATTTTTACAAATAGAAGGTTGCATCTTTTAATTTATATTCTGATCGAGCGTTTCAAGATGAATACAACGAGTTACATGGTGGAGGTCGATCAAGGTCAACATCAATTTAGCCACTAAAAAACCAACCGGTATTATCACTGCTCCAATCATTCTTTTTTCGGATCATTACTCGAAAGAAAATGTTGAAGGAGTCGAGGATATTCAAGTAACTTCCACTCACCCATGGATATCTTTGTTTCTTGTAGGTCTGGAAGAACGGTGTCCAGTGCACGATATTCCGAAGTTTTCTCCAGCCGGACGACTGAAACCAAACAGAAACCCGATATTACTGTAGAGTCTCGACTATTTCCAAGGATCATCCGGGAACCGGATACTCGAACGTTTTTCTCGGAGCAAAGATGACCGTTCACCGCGGTTGAAGAGGAGAGAGGTATTCAGGGGTTGTTTAGGGTCGGATGACCGGTGACGGTGTCCGTAGCAAAGGTAATTGCAGGGGGGAGCCTCTCTCGCATTTAGAGAAGGTCATCAGGGTGAAATTGCTGGGTATACCCACAAGGGGGATGGCCAAGGGCCTAGGGGCGCCCCACATATCCCTGTCCTCACCTGGGGGGAGGTGGGGAATCTGCAAACAGTATTACCACTTCGTCAAAAATTAAAAAAGGGTGTTCAGGGATTGTGAGGGGACCCAGATGTGTATCAGAATTTCTACCCCCTCTCATTAGCCTAGATGGGTCACCAGGGTACAATTAGTGGGTATTTTTCTCCCCTTCAGCCGCCTCTCGTCTCCTCCCCCAGGGGAGGTAGGGAATCCGTAAACAAAATTACCACCTCGTTTAAAAAATAAAAGGTGTTCAGGGGTTGTTTATTGAACAGTCAGCAACCTGTTTCGAGGCAGGTCCTGGTTACCTTAGCGATCGTTTGCTCGTTGGACCGTTCCGTGTGATCGGAGTCCCACTCGGAGCTGAGATCGTCGCCGCTACCCTCTCCCCATTCCAAGTTCATGTGTGGCACAACTAGCAGCTTCAGGTACTGCTGGTACCCTGAGCACCTGTTCAGGCAAGCCTCATCCTTGTGACTCCGTCCTCTGATACATTTATCAGCCCTCTGTCTGTTCTTGCAGTCTTCAGTCTCGTTCTCCGGCGCGACGCAGTCTACAACCACTTTCGGACAGGATCCAACCTCCTTTCGATCCTCACTGTTCGAGAAACCGTTCTGCAGCCTGTCCAAAGCGGATTCCTTCGTCTCCGACTCGGACTTGCCGTTCAGGTGGATACCTGTTTCATCAGGTTCAACGGTATCATCAATTTTCACATTTTCGTCCCCTTCTGTCTCTGATTTCTGCTCCCATTCCTGCGGCTGCGTTCTCAGGAACGAGGGAGACGGACTCCTGGAAGAGGACGGCGAACGTCGATCCATGATCGACGTCGAGAATCGCCTGGACATCCTCCTGCTCCGAGATCGAATCATTTTTCGCAAACCAGGTGACAGTTTTTCGCAATCCTCCACTTCCGCGCAATCCTCTACCGCGGATTTAGAGCACACTACTATCTTCGGCACAGTCATACACTCGTACGCCTTCTGCATCTTCAATGGCGATGATCTACTGGACAGTAGATCCTTAGGACTTCTCTGGCGTCCTCAAGAATTCACAGACTCTATCACAGGATCGTTTTGATAGGATTCTATGAACATCCACGAAGAGTCCAAAAGAGTACCATTTCTAAGGATCACTATTAACTGTGATCTTCTCACTTTTAATCCATGTAACCTTTTCGGTAATCAAACTGCCCTGACTCTTAATTTTTTTCCAGGATTCTACAAAGCACACAAGTCTACAACCAACACACAAGTTCTAATTGATGTTTATCCAAAACGAGGTGCACTTTAAGCTTCGGTATACACTCTCGAAAATCACAGTCTCGTACTTTAGAGTATCGCCGCGTCTCAGGACTCCGGCCGCACTATCATCGCAACAGGTACAACGAATTCGACGCAGGACAGGTGACCGCGTCCCACTTTTATCGATGAGTCCTGTCCGAATGCCAACACAGCCTAACCGAACTTTCACGTTTTTCCGTCTACGAACGCAAACTACGCCCGCCGTTCGCGGGATCTATTTCCGGCGATGGCTGGATCGTTTCTGCGCGATGATCTCCGTGATCGACCTCGTCCAGGTCACTCGTTGTCACCTGCTCCTTTCTTCGTCAACCAGCCTCGAATCTCGATTCGGTGGTCGCCGACGCGTTCATTTCACGAATCCGTCCGTCTCCAGCAGGTGTTCGCGAGCCTCGTAATTGCTGTAATTGCTGTAATCACGAGGTGCAACTGAATCGAGACACCTGAGTCGACTGGACACCTTCCACCCACGTCAAGCGTCCTCTCCGGGCCCCGTCCCGCCGTGGAAAGCGAGTTAGTGCCTGTGCCACTTTTTACGGCCGAGAACGAGCGGGCTCGCCACGCAAAATTCCGTTGGCTTTGCAAATACTACTCGAGCCTCCCGCAGGTGGCTTCCGACTATGATCGCGACGATAACGGACCTATCTGTTACGCTCTTTCGATGCACGAGCGGTTAGGTTCCTCAGAATTGTCTGTTTGTTCAATTAATTGTATTAATTAATTTCTGTTTGTTCAATTAATTCTATTAATTAATTTCCCACTCAAATGGATATGATGTTCGACAGATCAAGATGATTTCAAGAAACGAGCGGAATCCTTGCACTTTTAGATTACTTTCCTCCGTTCACTTCGGGAAGTCTCTAAGGCGATCTTTACACCCATTTAGGTTCCTCAGAATTTTCTGTTTGTTCAATTAATTCCCACTCCGATGGATATGATCGTTCGACAGACCAACAAGAAGATTTCAAGAAACTGGAATTCCGTCCAATCTGTTTCTCCTTTTATCCCATCCTCCGTGGAATATTTTCACCACTCCCTCTCCGTCGCAATTAACGCGCGACTTGTTAATTCGCCGAGCCAATCAGGAAAATTGTAGAAATGTTCGATTCAATCTCAATAGTTTAATCGTCTTTTTACGCTGTTTCTTCTACAACCTTTGCATCGATCAGCTCACGCACCGTGTTTACGTACCGTTCGATTTTTTTCGAACGTTTACACGTAGAGGCTCGTTCGCTAGCTGGATCAACCAGTGGATTCTAGAAAACGTTTCGGTGAAACTTTCGTCGAATTGCTCGCGGAATGTTGAAGAAAATGAAAACTCGATTCAGTACCTTGATCTTTCGTTTTTACCGAATTTCTTCTGCAACATCGGCCAATTCAACCAGTGGGTCTCGACGAGAGAATCGAACGAAGTTCAACAGCTCAATCTTCTTTTTGCTGAATACCTCGCGCAACATTTACGTCGACTCGTTTCTTCGTCGTGTTTACGACTCATTCAAGAAAATGAGACAACGTCCGATAACTCAATTTCCTTTTTTCCTTCGTTTCTTTATGCAACGTTCGGCTAATTAATGTACACGGTGGACGACGCGATTTATTCTCCGCTAGATTCAGAAAATAATATTCTCTACTCGCTGTGAAATACTCGGTTCCAATATCTCCTACGTTCGTCTTGCATCACATTTATTATTTACGTAATATCGGTGATAATGGAGATTAGACAAATACAGTTACATTAATTAGCTCGTGATTCCGGCCTCTAGAGAGCTTCACCATTTGCAAGTCACTTGTTCCTTCACTGAATAAACACGCGGAAAATGCATCTGGAACAGTTTCGAGTCTAGAACACCTTTGATATTCTTCGTCTCGTACGACGCTAGTGTTTCTGTCTTATTCTTGCAACGGAACGATCCAGCATAAACGTTGACATCGATCTACAGACTGTTCCAGCAGACGCTTCAGCTAAGACTCGTGCGGTTCGACTACCAGTACACAGTGTTCACCATTTGTTCGATCGTTCGTTCGCAACTGAACACACAGAAATGCAACTCGAACAGTTTCGAGTCGAGAACACCTTTGATATTCTTCGTCTCGTACGATGCTAATGTTTCTGTTTTATTCTTACAACGGAACGATCCAGCATTAACGTTCACATCGATCTACAGACTACCAGTACACAGTGTTCACCATTTCAATGTTCAACAATTGCAAATCGAACAGTTTCTCATCGAACACCTCGATTCCCTTCTTCGTATTCAACACTGTGGATTACTTAATTATTCCAGCACAACGGTGCAAAATAGATATTAGTAACACTTCAATTTCCTCAATTTTCTTCAACATTTGTTCCGTTTAATTGTCGCGTAGGCAACGATGCAACGTAATCGTGCCGACTGACGAAATTCTCGAAAGCCCGTTGAGTCTCGAACCATAGTCGGTGACTCGACAAAAACATTGGAAATATTCAGATTCGAATCGATTAAGTGAAACGTTGCCTCTTTTTCCAGAGACACCCTGTGTATTCGCGGAAGATAATTAGAGGCGGCCCACTGGTGGGTCTCGTGCACTAATCAGGATCGCGGCGGAACCTGCGGCAGCTCGATTACAACGATCGCTGGATCAGCAAGAAGCGGCCGTTGGACTGGCTCGCCTGTTTATCGGTGCACATTCCAAATAACTGGCGCCTTTGGCCTCCCGGACGCTTCGCGTTACATAATTGGTGACGCTCTCGCATCGACGGCACCGCATTTATTTCCATTTAAATGGTTTACGTCAACGCGATCGGCCCGAGACTCGCGCGACAACGATCCGCTTCGTAGTTGACGCTCGGACGGCCGCGGAAACGCCGCTTCGTAGATCCTCGATCTCGATCGTCACGTGCGCGAGTCCACGCGCGCGCCTGTCATCGATGGATCCGATGAAATCGGGAAGAACCGCACAGGATGCGAATCGCTGAGGGAATTACACGGAATCCCGGTGAAGATGCGACTCGCTGGGAAAATTGCACCGGATCTCGGTGAGGCTGCGGATGACTGGGAAAGTTGCACGGAATCCCGGTGACGATGCCGGTCGATGGAGAAAATTGTACTGAACGTCGGAGGCGCTTCGAGTCGCTGATTAAAATTGCACGGAGTCTCAGTGGTGCCGTGAATCGCTGGGAAAATTGCACCGGATCTCGGTGAGGCTGGAGATGAATGGGAAAATTGCACGGAATCCCGGTGAAGCTGCAACTCGCTGGGAAAATTGTACAGAATCTTGGTAAGGCTGCGAGGTCGCTGATTAAAATTGCACGGAGTCTCAGTGGCGCTGTGAATTGCTGGGAAAATTGCACTGAACGTCGGAGGAGCTACGAGTCGCTGGGAAAATTGCACTGAACCTCGGAGGAGCTTCGAGTCACTGATTAAAATTGCACGGAATCTCAGTGGCGCTGTGAATTGCTGGGAAAATTGCACTGAACCTCAGAGGAGCTACGAGTCGCTGGGAAAATCGCACTGAATCTCGGAGGAGCTTCAAGTCGCTGATTAAAATTGCACGGAGTCTCAGTGGCGCTGTGAATTTCTGGGAAAATTGCACTGAACCTCGGAGGAACGCCGAGTCGCTGGGAAAATTGCACTGAACCTCGGAGGAGCTTCGAGTCGCTGATTAAAATTGCACGAAGTCTCAGTAGCGCTGTGACTTGCTGGGAAAATTGCACGGGATCTTGGCGAGGCTGCAGGCGATTGGGAAAAATTGTACAGAGTCTCAGTGGTGCTGTAAACCAGTGGAGAAAATTGCACAGCGGAATCTTGGAAGTCGCCACTGCGATTCGGTGAGAAAAATTGAAAAGAGGAATGGCTTCATCAGTTAGAGTTCTATTTCTGTTAATCACTGGACGGCGCCAAGACTTCCGGTCTGGGTTAGGAAGTTTACGAAGTACCAGCCAAGCGAGAATTGATGCGACAGAAGGATCTTTTTTGTCTTGTCACTTGTATCTTAATTTCTTCGATAGAATTGTGCAGTCTTTCCTGGATCTTGAAAGGATCAGGTAAAAGTTGATTCGTGACGTTTGATAGTAACCTTGCTGCATGTATGCGTGCGTGAAAGAGCTGTTTAGAACTTAGTCCTGTCTAATGTAATCCTGCTGTGTTCGTGGGATTTATAAAAATCATTGAATGGTGATCTCTCCTACAGAGAATGGCCACGGTTGGGCCGCGCGATGGTGGTCGCGGATGGCATCGATTCCGAGTCGCAGATCGCTACCATCGAAATGCGTCATCGACTAATTAACCGGCGGTCGCAGTCGTCATTAGCGGAGTTATCAGGAGCGGACGAAACACGCTGTGGCGAACGTCACCGTGGCTAATCGACACGGAAATGATTGTTTATCGTTATCGGTGATGCCAATGTTATTATCTCGACCGAAAAACGGACGAGATAGAGATCAAGAGAATAAGCGAAAACATGGAAAAATAACAAGGACGAGAAGAGGAATTGCATTGTAAAAATATGGTAATTGGGCCTCGTTGGTACTATGATCTTTGCGTCACGATTTTTCTTACGAGATACATAAATTCTAGCTTGTCTTATGCAAATAGGTAAACCGCGATTGTTATGTCCGCTGGGGAAAAAAGAGCGACGCGCAGGCCAGTGACCCGGGACTTCTGACCCGTATCAGGCTCGCCAGGCTCATTATGCATGCTTCTCGATAGAAAAACAACTTGCAACGCTGACAATAGAGGAATGTCTACGAATCACTATGTTCTATTTATTTTCAATTTGATTTTCAGAGATATAGAATATACAGAGACGTTCGGATTGTTTCCACGGCAGCGTCGCGACCTCTACGTGATTTTCCGCTCGGGTCAACCGGCGAGGTGTCTGTTTGAGCAAAACATTTACAGTCTTCGGAGACGCATGAATTTCTCTGTAAACAGTCTCAGCGCGGTGACGCTCTGTGTCTACACACGGTAGCGACTCGCTAGATCGCTTAACTCTCAGTCTATCAGGCTCTGAACTTTCCAGATACATTCCTACCGCTCGGAATTCCAGAATACGTCGAAGCCGCGGCGAGTAAAAGGTCTAGAACGATTGTAACGTGAAATGAACAAGGTAGACAGCCCCTCGGGGCAGCCGATCGGGAACTCCAAATGGCGATTCAATTATTTCGTCGACTAACGTGGAGAATGATTTTACAGGTGCGTGGAACGCGATCGTCGGCCAATTTCAGGGAGCCGGTGACATTAATTGGCTATAAAAGATGTCACGAGGATTTCTGAAGAACCATTCGAGATGTGCAACGATGAAACTGCAACACGAGCATGGGTGAGGAAGCTTCATTATCCAGATACTAGTCAAGTTTGTAGAAATTCATAAATTGGAATACTGACGGATGTTGATAAATTTCTATTGAAATATTGATTAAAACCTGCAACGTTCGTTTTTTTGTTTTATTGAAATATAATTGAAAAAGCAGTTTTAGTTTTCCCGAATTTTCATATATAAAATTTTTTTACATAATAAGTCAATACCTATATGATTTGATCTAATCTATCTTCTTCTTTTATCGTCTATATAAATGAAAATTAATATTTTACTATAAAATTTATTTAAATATATAAAATCCCTCAAATTCCAATATTGGCATGGAATCTCCAGGAAGGTAAACCTCAAGGAAAGAGCCAATAAACTCAGTCATTTCTACAGATTCCACCACAAGAAAATGATCATGCAGTCAATATATGCATTTTTAATTAGTTATTCCAGAAAAATTTTCGAAAAATTACGGTTCCCCAGATTCTCAGCTAGGCGTGACCATTTAATCTTCTCTTTCAGGAATCACGGATGTTACAACAGTGACGCAACACAGGAAACGATGCCGGTATTGTGAAGATTACATAGCAGGCTATCAGGATGAAGCGTTAACAATCTCCGCAAACGAATCACTGGCATCACGGTCATTAATTCCGACAGAGTGACGCGAGACTCTTGTTTCTATAATAGTCGGAGTTGTCCGCGGGATTCTCGGACGTTGTTAAAGTTCGAACAACATCTCCGGCATCCACGTGTGGCTGGCATCCGTCCCTGATGCCAATCCCCATTCGGCCAGTGGCTCGTAAAAGCAGCGTCGCCGGGACACGCGCGCGAATTCACGGTCGTTTCGCAGTTTCTCGTCTCTTCCTCTCCCCCCGCCTACGATCCGCTGCCTTTTACGCGCCGCTCGTGATTAATAAAACGGGCGCAAATTACTTGAAGCCGGCCGTTTAATTATTCAATTCTCGGCCGCTCGACCGTCGTTCGCGCGTCGCAAACGATACCACGCTCCGAGGAACTTTACCGAAACGCTGTCGAATGCTCTACTCTCTCCGAAATTTTTCCACTGCCAACTTCGTGAACCTTTCACCGACACGTTCGCGACATTCTTCCGATTGGAACGATACCAAACACGACACGGTTTGGATTCTATTTACTCGCGTGATACACGGTCTAGTGGAACCTCGATTATCCGAAGTGATTGTTGGAATACTGGGGTTTGGATAATGGAATAGCTATAATTTATCGCTTTGGATTGATTCAACTGTTTTCGAATGATTCATGTTTGGACGATTAATAAGTAATACATTAATATAAATGAATAATAATATAAATATTAATATAAATGATAAATTAAACATTTCTAAACATTTTTAAAATTCATGAAATTAATTGGTCAGATATTTATGAACAGGTAAAACAATGAAAAAAATTTGGTCAGTCCGTTTGACATAAATACAGAACAGAAAATTCTTGTCCTTCGTACGGCAAAGAGTCAGTGGAGAAAAATGTGATTTTGCATAAAGATCCGCAGTCTGCTCGTGAGCAAACATCGAGTACATTCGCGTTTTTTTAATGGTGATCCAATGGTGGTCGTAAAACCGAGCACGGGACTATCGGGGTTAAGTGATCTTTTTGCTTTCTCCGTTGCATGCGAATTCGTCGGCGTTTTGCAATTAATGGCTGGTCCGCTGTCGTTTTTGTAGAATCCGCTGGCGAAAAAGCAAAGGGACGTGAAGGAGGAGGTACCGCGGACCGATCAAGGCGAAATCCCTTGACCCAGATGCCATCCGGCCAACAAAATATTCGATAAATACGCGCCAAGGCTTGGCCACCTCAAAATCGAACGATTCCGTCCTCTTTCCGGTGATTCGCGCGCGGATCCTTGTTTCTGGATCGTGATTTATGCCCCGGCGACAGCAAGGTTGTTCAGGTTGCGGATCTTTAAGCGTTTGTAGGAAATTTTCTTGACAGCGATCCGAACAAAATACGTTTTAACGCTGGCACCGCCTATCAGCTGACAGGAATTGTTAATGTTGATTCGAAAAGTAACAAGATTGCGTCTGCTTGGATTTTTCGCGACTCTTATCGCGAGGTAGGATCAAGCGGATGCTTTCGATTCTACAAAATTATTTATATGATCTTGATATTTATAACTTGATGGAACGCAGATGGTTTCGGTGCTAACAAAGTTGTTTATCGAGGTGATCGGCTTTTACTCGCACAGTTTTCGGTGAGGTGTCCTCGGGGAGGTAGACTTGCATAAAAAGTTGCAGGAAATTCACCGTGATTACGATAATTCCAATATAGACTGATTGCAGAATATATAATAGAATGGAGAGTGGGAGATGTAGAATGTAGAATAGGGAATAAAAAGTAGGGGGTGATGAATGTAGAATATAGAGTATAGAAATTATGCTGACCGTGATTACGATTTATTCCAGCATAGATCGACTGTAGAATATGAAACAGAAAATGGGAGGTATACAATGTAGAATCTAGAATAGCAAACACACAATGCAGAATATATAATATGGAATAAAAAAATAGGGGATGAAGAATACAGAATATAGAGTCCCTCTAGGACCTTCCGTGAGAATATCCAGCTTTGTTTTATGCAGAAACGATCCGGAGAATCCTGTCGGCAGACCGGCATTCCTCGTGCAAAGGAAACTAGAGCGGCCACGAGAGCTAATTGGACCGAGACGGCTGATTAGCCAATGGGATCGAAACGAGCCGGGAACACGGCCGCTAATTGACCGGCGTAGCTTTTCTCGCGGACGGCCAAGTTGCATAAACCTCCTCCGATGGTGTGCGTCGAGCGAAAAACCAGCCGCGAGGAAATCTCCAAGAATTTAGGCCTCCGCGTTGCGTGGCTTGCGCAACAGGCGACCGGGTAATACGTTTCTAATCGATCATCGAGCTGTCGACGTCCCCGCATTTATTACGCCGGCTGTCCTGCGGCATACCGAATCAAAGTGAAACGTATCGATGGCTCGAAATTTCGAAACCCATTTCGCCTGGTTTTTTGTTCGCCTGTCGTGGGGACACAATGTTCTCGTTAAAGAGCCTGACAAAAGACGTCAGCGGCCGATCGATCGGTTTCATTGAGACATCGATCGACCAAACGAGGATCCGAAAGAAAGAGGTTCACGGACGCGCGCATAATTAGGCGACGCTCGATCTCCACGCGTGTGGAGATTTTTCAAACATCCGGTGGACAGCGAGTTAATTAACCAACACGCGTCTAGGTCGCGTTCTGATTAGTCTGTGTGTTTTCGTGAATAACTCCTTAACAAAGCCGCGGACGGTATTTTTGCAAAATATTGCTTCGAATGATCTCAAGAACAAATTTCCGGATGTTGAAGGAATTTCGAGACACCCCGTAGATTCACTTGATTTCTGCGATTAATTTATTAACACGTTCGTTACCAGACCACGTCTCGTCTTATGAAGTACGAACGAAAATAGTAATCGGTAATGTAATTCACAGTAATGACGTGCAACGAAATTAATTTGATTTTACTTGCGTCAAGTACAAAATGGTTGACAAACGCGTCACGCTGGTAACGAACGTACGAAGACAGCTTTAAGCGAGTAAAACTGCTAAACCAGACACTTAATAAGAAGATTAGTGTACGGAAATTTCGATGCACCATCTCCCAAATCCCAGAGCAACGATAAAAATGATCCAAGACTCGCTAGATCCTTCGCAAGAAAGTTTGTTCGATGGTTTACCTTTTTCTGTCCAACTTGCGGTGGTCTCCGTTGATGCTTGTCGACGATCCCCAATAAACAATCGTCGCATTTGCAGTAAAAATTCCCACTCGACGCGGAATCGCTCGAAAGCAGCGAGTTGTAGGTGCTGGCACTGGTCTGACTATCCATCGAATCGGTTCTCCTCAGGAAGAGGTTCTTCCTTGGAGATGCGCCGCTTCGTCTTTCCGCTTCATTCTTCTCGTCCTCCCGCAAACTTTGCTTCTCGATCTTCGCCAGCAGGATTTGCTCCATCAGGTTCAGCGTTGGAGGCGACGAGAGCGTCGGGGATGATGGATGCGAGTGACCGATCCTCTTTTCCTGCTCCATTTTAGTATCTTTGGAGTCCTTTGGGAAACTTTAGAGGAATCGAGTAATAAGTGATCCAAGTTGGCCACACAACTTCTAATTTAATTTAGAAGTCAAGAAGTTCAGTTTAGATTTAGTAATTGATGTGAAAGGACCTCCGTCCTTGCAGCGTTTCTTAAGGAATTAGTAATCTCTTCTTCTAGACATCCTTATTCCTCGACTCCCTTGTTACTAATCCAACAAGGACCTAAAAAGATTCTTCCTTAAAATCTGAGTCTTCTTCTCAAGCATCCAGTGTTGTCCTGTTAGATCCTTGTAGCCAGGCAGGGGGTCCTAGAATGCAGCTGGTCGTTCCGCAGCACGGTTTCCAGGACCGGTCTCGCACACTGCTTTCCTCCTGGCGATCCTGTAGTTGTACTGCGACATTTCAAACGTTCACTGTCGTCTCCGTAGTTCCAGCAACGTTCCTCGGAACACTAACACCCGCATCGTGTTCGTTGCCGAGTGTCGTGGCAAAAAAGAGAAGAAAAAAAAAGAACGAACGACCGTGACACTCCGCGGCGGGATCAATTTCTGCGGACTTGTCGCGGTTCCCGGAGTACTTGCTAATTCACGCGACGGTCAATTGATAGTGCCGAGGGGGGAACTGCGAAAACTGTAGCCTTCGAGTTGATCTAATAGCCGCGAACTACGATAACTCCTTTTGGCCAGTTTTTTTTTTCTTTCTCTCCTAACGTTGCTCGAAAATGCTCTACTACGTTCCAGCCCCATTCGACGGATAGATACCGGCGGAAGGTGCGAACGGTGATATAAGTGTGATTGTCGAATTGAGTTTCCAATTTCTTGCGGAAGAAGAAGAGACTCCCGAAGACATGGAGAAACAGGGATCCAGCGGAGTGCAGGGGCCGGCTGCACGCTTTTCCTCTACTGACCCGAATTGAGTGCTTCCTGTTAACCAGCCGGCCACGTATTACTCGATCATCTATCGCGTGTATCACCTATATGACGCGTAGATCTCGCTATTGTGCCAACTATCGCGCGCGCGCGGGCACCTGATCGACCGATGCCACAGGTGGCGATCCTACCTACGGGAGGACTGTTAGGCTAGCTACACAATCCTCTGCACTGCGAGGGCCCCGGTTAGGGTATTTTCATGGTCGCAGAGGATATAGATCTCTGAAACTAAGCTTGGAGATTGAATGTCTTTGATCCTCTTTTACAGAGTCTATCAATCTTGTACATAATTAAACAAAGTCTAATCTGATTATTAGATTGCCATTTTTTGTACAGATTTATATTTTTACGAATTGTTAGCGGATTAATGAAAGAAAAAAATTAAAGAAAGTCTAATCTTTACGAATTTTTTTGTGGAAACTAGAATGACGGATTTGTTGGAGACCTTTATGTCTTAATTAATAGATTTTTAAGACACATATGTGTTCCCTAATGGATGCTACACAATCCTGAGCACTACGAGGGCTCCGGTTAGGGTATTTTCATGGTTGCAGAGGATATAGATCACTGAAACTAATCTTGGAGATTGAATGTCTATGATCCTCTTTTAACTCTATGAAGCATCGAATTTTAGGAAAGAAAGAAGTTTATCTCTTGATTGAAGATTGCATTTGGATGTCTGATAGCGAGACAATGGAACAATTGTCAAGGTTACAGAGTTTATCCAATCTTGTACATAATTAAAGAAATTCTAATCTGATTATTAGATTGCTAATCTGTGTACGGATTCATATTTTTACGGATTGCTTTGTGGAAACTTGAATGACGGATTTGTTGGAGTGCTTAATGTCTTAATTAACAGATATTTAAGACACATATGTTTTCCCAAGTGGATCAGCAATAGGAAGCAAATATAAGCGATTTTAATGACATAAATCTATGATTCTAATCCGCCAGACTGTCGGCCGACGTAGAAACAAAAGGTGTTCGATTACGTCTCCGCGGTATCCTCCGCTTGCATAATGAACCAGTATCTGATCCTCCGATTGACGTAATCAATTCGCTTACCGCGCCAATAATCCCGCAGAAAATTTTCCGCACACCCGCCGTCTCAAACACAAAGATGGTTGCGTGGTGACATTTTCAAAAAAACTCTCGAATCTCGACATCGATCGATATTGTTCTTAAAATGGCTACAGTAATGTCTCGATATATGCGACCAGTGGCGGATCTAACGGTAAGCGGCCGCGTGAGCCCCGGGATACTATAGGACTCTGAATTTTAATAAATTTATTTACCTTTCTTTTTTTGTCAATAAGGTTATGATAGTTCTCTTGCAACTTCTATTTCTAACTTGAGTTTGTGGGGCCCTGGGGTACCATAGGACCCTGAATTTTGATAAATTTATTTACCCTTCTTTTTTTGTCAATAAGATTATAAGAGTTCTCTTGCAACTTCCATTTCTAACTTGAGTTTGTGGGGCCTTGGGGTACCATAGGACCCTGAATTTTGATAAATTTATTTACCCTTCTTTTTTGTCAATAAGATTATAAGAGTTTTCTTGCAACTTCTATTTCTAACTTGAGGCAACGCTGCGTTAACCGTTTGACAGGTACTAACGATTGTTCACCGCACTGTCACAACAAACGGATCACCCATGCTTCGATCGCCTAACTTTCACTTCGTCGATGATCTACGCGCGGCGATTTATGCTTTCTGACGTGAATGCCGGACAGCCAGTCATTAATATCACGGGGACGCGACGGTTTCTAATCGAGCAGAAGGAAGACCAAGAGGAATCAAGAGAGACGAAGAGGGAGAATGAGAATCGTTATCAGTGGTCCCGTGAATGGGATCACTGTTATCAACGATTGGGTCGATCAATAACGTAGTGCTACAAGAAAGATCAAGGCACAGAAAACTATCCGAGTACGAGGGACCTAGAAGATCCACGAGAAAATCTTGGCTCAGATCGATATTCCTGAATTAAATAATTAATTAATGATATTCCTGAATGTTCCAAAGAAATTTATTTAACATTATCCGATAAAAATTTATCCATTGTTGAAGACTTTTTAATAGACCCTTCAACAGCAACAGAAACTTAAATCATGAACCAACAACTCACCCTAGATCATTTAATAATATCGTTTCGGATATTTGTGAACAAGAAGATTTTTAACCGTTCGTTTTGTCCAAGCTTCCGGTTCATGAAATAAGAAGACTTTTTAATAGATCCTTCAACAGCAAGAGGAACTTAAATCGTGAACCAACAACTCACCCTAAATCATTTAATAATCTCGTTTTGGATATTTGTGAACAAGAAGATTTTTAATCGTTCGTTTTGTCCAAGCTTCCGGTTCATGAAATAAGAAGAGACAAAAGAGGAACGCTAATCTGCATAGTTACCAAATCTCTTGACCCCTCGCCTCGCAATATCGTGTCAGACTCGCGACGAAAACTACGAGCACAATCTACTAAATATGGGCGTTACGATCCCGATAAGAAGCGTTCCGATCTTGGCCTGCCGTGAAAGGAAGTTGGCTGCCTTCTAACGGACACGTTCTAAGTTCTAAGCGGGACTGTCTTTGAGCTGCGCCGCGCAGCGCTCTACTGACTCGGAGATCGCCAAAATGCAATTCGAATGGAGAACTTTAGCAAACAAGGAAACAGTTCGGACCGATGAATAAAAGATGAGGAGACGTTTGACCATCATGAATCCAGTGATAAGTCATTAGCTAAAATTGCTGGAGCCTTCCGATAATATCTATTCACACATGCTATTATTAAAAAATCTTGCAGCAGATATTCCGATGAAAACAAATAAAGAAAAATTACTGTATTTTAACACTCACTTGCTTTATGAAAATCTTAACATAGAGATTGAAATTTGTTTATAATGTTTATTTATCCCCGTGTTAGTCTACACCACTGTGTAGCGAAGGACACGTGTATAGGAGACGATTATGGAGCGTTTGATTGGCTGGAGGCCCGGTCCTCGCCGTCTGCCATTGGCTAATTCCGCAACAAATGGGCGTGGCGATTATGTGGGCGTCGAGTGGCGCTACTATAACGAGAGAACAAGATTTTGTTGAAAGAGTCCTTTATTTTTGTCGTGCGGAACGAGATGGAGCGATAAGATGCAACAACAACTGCTTATCGGTATCGTGGCTAATCATGTTCCGTCGGAAGATATTGATTTATTGTTGTCAACAATAACACGTTGGGTAATCCAGCTCCCTCGTGACAAGTCTGGTGCGAAGAATAAAAAATGATTGTTCGAAATGTGGACAGAGGACGATTTCGAAATGATCGAGCTGTACGACTTTTTTTGCGACGATTAGAAAAGAAATTGGCACACCGGGATTTCCGACGAGCCACGTCCGCGATATTTATTTTCGGTCACACCGCGCGATGTTTTATTCATAACGCGTGCGTGTCATCCCGTGTGCAACGCGAATTTTCTATGTCGGGTAGCTGGAACGCGTGGGCCGATCGATAGACGTTCAGAATACGCTTAGAAGATCGTCGGGCGACGATTGTCTTCGCGTTTCAATCGCGTCATTGTTTTCACGAGCGGAACAAAGGACGAGTCGCAACAGAGATGTATCACTGGAACTGTTCCACTGGACGAACACTTCTTCATGAATTATTTTGCTCTGCGAGTTACGTCCCTAGTAGCACAAAAATATTGGATAAATATCTTTTTGAAATATTGGAAAAATAGTTTTTAAGCCACACTTTTTCATATGAGATAAATATTGGATCTAAGAAATGTGAATTGAATGTTCAGGAAATATAAGCTAAATATTCAGAGAATATAAACTAGATATTTAAAAGAATATAAAGTAAATATTACAAAAAATGTGAAAAATATAAATTCAATATTTAAATAACATACTCAAATATTTTTCTCGTAACATGTGAAATAGATATTTTCTGCATATTAAAAAAAACATTCGTTACTTAATATAAAATAAATACTGTATGTACATTTGAATATTAAAAAAAGATTGAATCGCTTTTTAATATTATACGAATTGGTACACAATATTTTGTGCTACTCCACAGATCCTTCTAATTATAATAGACCTTAGAATAATTTATTCGACGTTGCTATATTCTATGTTTCTCTCGTGGAATCAATTATTCATGAACAAGAGAATTTTGCATTCACCGCTTCGCTATAGTAGAAAGTATATTGTAATCTTGTTCCGGGGATTCGTAAGATCGTTTCGATCGATCAAGAGGCACCTTCGTCGAATCTCCTCGAGCACACTCGGTATCGCCAGCTGATAAAACGTTCCAACGATCGATCGGATCAATATGTAACACGAGCTGGAGAGCCTTTGGAAATTTACCTACAGCACAAACAATGGAGTCGCAAAATTTCGTTCGGAGACAGATGCATGTCATCCTCCTGTTTTCTTATTACAGAACCTTGGAGAAAGCTGATCAGAAGGACCTGTTCTTATCATAGAACCTTCGAAACCGCCAGGTAAAACAAGATAAACGATCGTCTAAGATTAGAAGAACCCAAGGTCTACCTATCACAAAAGAGTATCGAAGACACTTTGCGGAGCACGATCGCTAAACTGCGAATTTCAGAATAAAAATTGTGTACATAGAAATAGAGTTTCACTTCCTCGCAGAGTGAACGATCACCTGAAGAGGCTATCCACCTCCTGTGAATCCTCTAGACCCTTGTTAAGGTGAAAATCTCGAAATACCTTGTAGAGCAACGCGTCGTAAGCGATATTCCCTTCGAGGATCTCGTCCAGGTCGATCCTGAGCAAGCCTAGGGGCCGTTGCTTTCCGCGCTTCATCTTCCGCGTCTTCAGGTTTCGCTCCCGGCGGAGACGCAGTCATCGGTAGCGGATCGCCGCTGAAACTAGCAGACCGCGAGATTGCCATCGGCTCACCGGTGCACATTATCACCTGGCAGTGTTTGTTGATAAGTGCCCGGCCGGCGCGGCGACGAACACGCGACGAGATCCCTTCGTGGAAATCGCTACGGGACTCGTTATCAGATGGCAGTCGGCCGCTGACTAACCACAACTGCGCATCGCCGATCCCGAGAACCTAACCGATTACGCGTGAACACCTGCTTTAACGATCCTAGACTCGACGGTCTGTCCTGTTCAATAATCGTGGACTCTAGTTGAAGGCAGCAACGAAAGAGTTCAGGACCGACCTGTTCCAAACCTATCCTCCAGTCTCCGGGCGACTCAGTCCGGCAAAATCGACCCCCGCTGATAGTAACGATCCTAGACTCGACGATCTGTCCTGTTCAATAATCGTGGACTCTAGTTGAAGGCAGCAACGAAAGAGTTCAGGACCAACCTGTTCCAAACCTATCCTCCAGTCTCCGGGCGACTCAGTCCGGCGAAATCAACTCCCGCTGATAGCAACGATCCTCTAAGACCGAAAATACACCGCAGCTTACGCCCGACCGACTCCACCGGCACACAATAAACACAGACCGATTCGTCGGGTTTTATTTAAATCAAGTTCGTCTTCCTCCCCCGGTTTCGCTGGAATTCTATTTTCTCCCGTCGCGGAGCCGTGGAGTCGTCGGGATTTAATGATCCTCCGTATCGCGTTTCGGTTCTATATATGGGGTCGATGAAGCCCTAATTGATGGCGCCCATCGTCAAAGGGCTCCCTCGAGTTTGCTTCTTGAACCTTCAGTACCTCTTGAAGAGTTCGAAGATCCTTCAGTAATCTTCCAACGGTGCAGGCACTAAGGTCGCTGAAACTTGTCCAAGAAGTTTTTTAACTTGTTTTCCAGTCGCATGGAGAATCGCGTGTCGTTGACTGACAATGTCAATGGACGTAGACTAATTGAATCCTGTGGAAAACGGTGCTGCTAACGGAGACGCTGACGAGAGACCGCACACCACCGTCACCGGTCCTCCACTGGCTCACTGTTACCACATCGAGTACCTCGGCTAGACTGGAGATGCCTCGAGCTTGAACTTTCTGACTCCTTGAACGGGGCGGGATAATGGAGCATTTGAAAGTAAAAGCCTGCTTGCTCTATTCGAGCTGACACTGGAAGTGGCTGGTCAGTTATAGTCAGTGGCATAGTGGAGTCTTTGATGGACGCACGCGTCCTAAAGGACGTTCAATGGAATTGTACAAGTGCGAGCTGTTTAACTCTAGCCTCCTTATCGTGCTCCTTTATTGTTCGTCGTATGAAAAAAAATGTTTCAGACGAAAGTGTATCGGATGAAGATTCGTATGTACTAATTAATTTTTTGTTTATATTTATATTCTTACGTAGACGTAAGAAAATCTCAAAGTGTGCCATATATTTTTATGATAGGGCAAGATAACAGAAAACCTAATTAGTACAGTTTGAACCATTTGTATGAAACATTTATTCATATAACAAACGACTAACGACTTATTTTAGGGGAAAGAGTTAACTGCCGCGCTCAGCTTTGTCGAAATTCTGATTCGTGAGAAGCCATTGTTTCAGTATCGAATACTCGAGTCACAAGTTTATCACAGTATACGCAGACTAGATTGCTAAAGCTGATCGCGAGGGATTAACTATGACGAGGAGTGCACATAAACATTCATTATTCTCGTATGAATAATTGAAATAACACGACCGACTGACCTAGCAAGATGATGCAGTTCTGCCAAGGTAAAATTGCACGAATCAGCATTGATCTCTTTTCGTCCATCGCCAAAGGAACATACAAAATTCGATTATAATCATTCTGTTAACATCCTGCCAAGTTTACGCTAGAATCGAGCCCAGAACAAGGATCAAATTCGCCGAAGTCGATTTCGCTCGACCGCTATCGCCGCGAATCCGGTTTCCAAGCTCGATTCCACGCTCGCGGATAGGAAAGGCGCAACTAGTGACGTCAAACAATTGTGGAATTTACAACGGTGTTTATAAGCCGTGGTTCTCGCCAGGTGATAGTCGGGCTACGTCAGAGCCGTTGCCTATTCAAGCGCGTCGCCCGCTCTATCTGCTAGATAAAAGAAACTAATACCGTCCCGGTCCTTCGTTCCAACATTACAGAGTTCCCCGAAACTCTTTACCAATCTTCCACGTGGATCGGAGAAAGATGAATTCGTGGGATCCCGGTGTGAGCGAGAGGCTGCGAAACACAAGGAAGAGAATCAGCATCGGCTGCAGCGTTCCTTGATCGCGTGTACGTCACTGTAACCCACGCAAAGAATGCACAAAGCGAGCGTGCACGTGCGCGACGAGTTTGTAAACACGTTGATCCATCCGTATGGAAAACGAGTATGCAGAGAGACAGGGCCAGGTAAATACGCACGCTGCTCCGTACAAAGGACAGGCATGCATAACAGATTCCTCTGTTCGCTGCATTGTCGCGAGCCTCATTTCAAAAAACAGCGACGCGTGTCGTCTCATTCGGCGTGTCCTCTTCTAGGAAAACGTTCTCAGAGGTCGTTTCGCGGCCGCTATCAAATTCTTTCGCTCGGGAAATAATTCTCGTGATAAAAATAAGCCTCCAAACTGGGATCGCGTTCGCACGCGAAACACAGATAAAACTGTGTCTCGCCGTGGTCGCGGTCACGTTCCCGTTTTCATTAAGCGTCCCTAAATACCGACGCTGAATTCCGTATTCGTCGTATGAACGGTTCGTTTGTTCGCGAACTGGAGCACAAGCGTGACGTTGCGTAAGATAAATTAGCCGCGTGTTCGCCGCACGGCTAACGAGAGCCCGTGGTGGTGGTGTCGCGCTAAACATAGCTTTTTCCTTCGGTGTAACATTGAAATATTTATACACCTGCAATGGGAATACGTCAGAACGAGCCGGACAACCGTGCCGTTCATTGAATTTATGGTAATTCTATTTATCTTCCCCCGCCGCTCCTTGGTTTCATAGAATCTCTCCCCTTGAAATAGTTCCGGGCTCGTTGCGGTGCGAGATACGACCGGAGTTCCTCGAGGTGGGTTTCTGGGAACCGAGACGCATCCTCCGCGATTCTTTTCCTATTCTTCCTCTCTTATCTGAACGGGGAAAAGCGATAACGGTAATTTTACACTTACTCTGGGCTTCTGTTGCGGCTGATCGGTCACGTCGGACTCGTCGCCGCTGAGACTGGAGGTCGTCGAGCAATCGGAAATCTTTCTCGAAGGAGGGATGTCCAGGAACTCGATCTTCGACTTTTCCTGCAGTTCCTGAGTGTTCTCTTGAGTATATTGTAACAGCTGTGAGTCCAGCTTCGAGTAATAGGAGTTTGTCGAGTCGAGGCAGGAGTTCCGCCTGTTCCCAGATTCATTATAGTTCCTAAATAAAATGTTTCAATGTTAGATACAGCAGAAGCAAAGTGATATCGACAGAATTCTGAAGAGGATACCTTTGAGCAGTAGCATTCATAGAATCAAGGCACAAACAACAAGAGTCTGAATGCCTCCTACTGCGACAAACACCCAGAAATTGATTGTCTAAGGATTCTCTAATCTCATCGCAGTCTAGGCAGGAACAGCTGCTAGCTTGGCTAGGCGTGCCACTGGTTCCCTCGTACTTCTCAAGCTCTAGGTCATTTCTTTCCAATTTCTCATCGAGATAAGAATAATCTGAGTAGTCGCTAACAACCACACTCGGCGTTCTCCAGTATCTGGGCCTCCCTTCATTATGCTCAGCCTCGCTTCCTTCCACTGCATTCGTGCTGTCCCAGCCTGCGGACAATATTAATTATATTGAACAATATTATCTATTTCTTACATTAAAATATTAAAACAAGATCAATTGAGCTTAAAGTCTGTGCGAAAGTTCTAAAAGTTATTGTAGCTCTCAATTGTTAATTCATGCTTTCTAGAAGGCTGTCAAGTCATCTTTATTCAGGAATATGTAAATAGTGAAGGTGTATTTGCATAATTTATCCTTTCTTGGCACTAATATTTAAAAGTATAATGTGTGTTTGGTGTATTTACGGCTGTTTAAAAAATTGCTGATAAGTAGTGTTAATAGACCTTCAGCGGCTAAAACATTAGCATTGACATATTGTATATACTGGCTAATTATTGAGTGCTGAAAACCTTGATGCTTTCGGCCACGGTGTTTACGGCAGTGCAGAAGTTTTGCACTGACCTAATACATTTTAGCAAAAAAAGGATCGTACATCAAAATTGAAAGAAAGAAGCGACAACAAATGAGGTGAATCGAAAGTATTGAAATAATTGGTGTAAAATATGCAAGCTAGAAGACTGGAGAGAGTGCTAACGGGAACGTTGCAAAACAGAGTCCTAGTTATTTACGCGATCCTGTGGCCGGTTTGGAACGTGCCACGGTAAAAAAGGTAAAATGGAGAACAATGACGTCAACGAGCGCGGCGCGCGTGGTCAGGGGGACGTGTTTTGAACGGACGTGCCCCCTCTCGCGCCGCTAGGCAAGGCAAAACAAGGAGGCAAGGCGCGAGCAACTGGTGTCACGGCATCGGACGATCGACGTGCGCGTACGTATATCGCATGCATCCCCCTCACCTTTGATTTGATCCTCGTCGCTCAAGACCGCGCTGTCGGAGCTACAGCATCTAGTGACCCGTAGTTTGTGCCGTTTGAGCTGGTGTGTGGTGGTCAACGAAGCTAGGTCCTCGTCGCTGGCTGCGGCGGAGTCGAGACTCCAACATCGCGCGACGGATCCCCTCCTCCGTTCTGGATCGGCCTCGATCCCCTCGTCGCTCTGGGGACTTTTGCTGAGTGACCTGACCACCGGCATTCGTACGGTGTCGAACTCGTCGTAGGTCTCGTTCGCTTCGACCGGGTCGACGACGGTGGTCTCCTGATTCTGCTGTTGCTGTTCGCGGACCGGTTGATTCTTGGATCTCATCGCGTGGCCGGCCTCCTCGCCGGCTTCCGTACGATCACCGAACAGCCGCTCGAGACCGTGCACCAGCTCGCATACCGACGAACCACCCTCGCACTCGGCGACGTACTGATTCTCCACGATACCGACGCGCCGTTTCCTCTGCCCGGCGGCCGTGCTGCTCGAGACGTTGTTCCGTTTCCACGACGGTTCCTCCGCGCCTCTGATCGGCTCGCGCTCCTCAGACTCGGCTCCCTGCTGCTGCTGTACAGCTCGCGACAGCTGTTTCGACTGTTGCCGACGTCTCAGCACCGCGTAACCGCCCTCCTCATCGCGTCGACCCCGGTCCCGGGAGGATTCCCATCGTCCTCTCCGCACTAGGTCGCCAGACGTTCGATTTGAAATACGGGAGACGCATCGCGCACCGTGCCTGAACCAATCGCGACCACGGCGTCGACGCTGGCTCGGCCAGCCGCCATGTTGAATTCCGTAGACCACGCGGCAGCTAGACGGATAACGTACGTCGATCATCTGACCTGGTTTCGACGATCGGGCACGGGGCGACTTTGAACGATTTCTTTCCCGATCGAAACCAGCCTCCTCCACTTTCCGCAATCTTTTCTTCTCGATCGTTGCACATTTCTCAACCACAGGATCCACGGGCTCCTCGTCGTACGTTATTTGAACGATCTTCGAGAAGTTCACCCTCTTCTCGACCGGGCCCCTTCTCGCACTGCTAGCCCGTGTTTGGTTTGACGGCGAGACACGGATCACATGGAAACAAATCGAGAAACAATTATGCATTAATATGTTTCTAATTAGAAACAGATTCTGTGGTGAAAATGATCATATTATTTTTTTCAGAATAAAGTTATCGCGTACGCTTAGAATAGATAGAGCTATTACGAACAATACATTTAGACTACAAATTATGATATTGGCGCACTGGTTCGATCAATTTTAGAAATATAGCAAATTTGCAAAATATTACATGAAATTTAAATTTTCAACGTTTCGGTCTCAGATCCAGACCATTTTCAATAATGTATAAATTTCTGTATTGCGTCTGTAAAAAAATGCTATATTTCTAAAATTGATCGAACCAGTGCGCCAATATCATAATTTGTAGTTTAAACAATTGTCGATCGAAATACAAACAACGGTAATACATTTAGAGTTTCTAATTGCAAACAGATTCTGTGATGAAAATGCTCATATTAATTATTTTTTTCAGAATAGAGTTAAACACGAATAGATAGAGCTATTACGAACAATAGATTTAGAATGATCCGTTGACTAATAAAAGCACATTCGACGGCACTGTCTACCAAAAGGATATTCCACAGCGTTGTGTAACACAAGGACGTTCACAGTAATGAATATGTACCAAATTAAAGGACGTACAAGATTTTATTTGGAAACACGTGCGACGACATTGTCTGACGAAACGAGACGAAATACGACTCGGAATTGAGATTCGAATTGATTTGGTAATGATTCGTATTTATCGCACAGTCATCGCTAGAAAAATACGAAAATAAAGAAGCAGTGTTTACGCTTGTACCAGCGTGGCTTGTATAGCGAGAATAAACGATGGTGTGAATTTAAATGTAACCCTGAAGATAAATGAACCGCAGCATCGTGACGTTTTATACAAGAAGGAATTGAAAGTTCGTGCTCATTATTTCACTGGTACATATATAGCGTGATTCCCGTGTGTTTACTATTGCGTCCCACTTTAGGAATACAGAATGGCCTTTAGGCCAAGCTCGAAAACAATTCCTCAATAGTACGACCGGTATATTGCATTCCGAATACAAATCTTTCGAATAGTCAATCGGTAGCCCATTGTTTTCGAAATTTAATCGCGCGCACGCTCGTCGGCATTTATTTTACAACGCAAACCTATTCGCGGTCACAAAGATGTAATAACATTATAATGGCACGCTGTTGATCATCGCGAATTTTCTCTTCCACCGATAGCTAAAAATAACTAAGAACAATATCCTCACTTTAAAAAAACTGAATATTTCTAGGCCGAACGCTGTGATTACAAAGAAACATATTCCGTATCCATCGTACGTGTCAAAGTTCCCCCCTAAAAAAGTACTCGTCCGACGACAAAGTGGTTTTATGATAATACGCTCGCCCGAAGGGACATGAATTTTTCTAATACCAGCGCAGTCATTACGAGCGCTTATCTAATCTCAGAATAATACTATTACATGCCTGACTGTTCCCTATATGAAAAGGTCATTTATTATTTTACGCTTTTAGCTCTTCCACGGACATGATCGAAAATCGCGTCTTCGCGGATAGATCTAACGCTTCGGAGATCGCTGTTCTCGGGACTGGTGCAGAAAGAGAGAGAGAGGAAGAGAAAAGGATTATTTTTCGCGAGACGGCTAGTTCGTGCAAAAGTCAAGGACCGAGTATCCGGGTCGAAGAAATGCGGAGGGAAAGATGTATGGAAGAGGTATGCCAGGGTTGCTCCTTGCTCCTGCGATTGACGTCACAAGTGCGTCATCGGAGGCAAAGAAACAAGAAAGTGCGATTGAATGATCGCGCGGCGGTTACAGCGGCCGCGTACCGCTGCTCTCGTGTATCGTTGCTTCTTTCTCTTTCTCGACAAACGGTCCATTATCTCGTCAGTTCAAGTGCCCCTTGGCCACTTGAGCCTATCTGTGCTGCGACCGTTCGTACGTTCATGCGTTCGCTCATTCGTTCGTTCGTACGTTCGCTCGTACGTTCGGCTGTTTCATTGTACGAAATAGCCGTGCACCGCAACGAGCGGAATTACGAGGCCTTTTTCTTCTTTTTCCCCGTCTCTCCTCTTTTTCTATCGCCCACGCATCGGTTTCCAGCGGCAGGGAACCGTTCCCGACTGCACCCAGCGCAACGCTGCAAACCGCGAGATAAGATTGCAAAACAGGAGGTCCGTTGTCATTTTTACGGCCCGGAAACGAGTAAATGGAACGCCGTCCCACTGGTTCTTAAAGAGACGGGTGAAATCGATGAAAATATATTTTCCATTTCAGTGTAATGCTCGGTTAGAGGTTTAGAGGATTCAGAGACGCTGCGAGCTCCGTTCGCGCGGGAATAATCGTGACGAAATGTTGTCCGATTATGTCGCGGATTTCGCAAAAGCATGATAAGGTTATTCGAAAATAGACGCGCGTTAATTCGTATGGGATCCGGTTGTCGGTCGCTTGTCTCGTATTTGGAAGTCTATAGAGAAATTTGACGGATGTAAGCTAGAACGATTTCATGGCCTTTCTATTTGGGAATTCAAAGATGATTCGCGCGGAGGAAGGCTAGACGAGGCTGTGCAGCCAGGCTCATATTTGTGACGAAATCGGGTCAATGTCGGCCCAAGGCTAATGACTCGTTCGTGTTCCAGATAAGTAATAACAAATTGTGCTATTATACTAAACATCAGGTGGCCGATGCTCCGCGTACGACTCGTACAATTTCTAATCGTACATCGTAAACAATAAAAAATCAAGCTCTCGGCGAATATTGTAAGACGTTAACTACGTAATGACTTCTGACGTCATTTTAATGACGCGGGAAAGATTCGTACGATAACAAAAATGCGTTGCTAACGTGCACAAGATAAATGAGAGAGAATAATATGCTTTCGATTTTCACGTCTTACCTGTCCATCCCGGTGTTGTATTCCGCATTTTATTCAGGACCGATAACATGAGAACGATTTCGGGGCGACCATCGAATTTGGTGTAACGAGAGAATTGCGAAATTTCAAAATGAGAAATAATTGATTCGCAACAGATCGCTCGATGCTAACAAGCAACACGTCGTCGACGCGATACGATTCGTTTCTTGTGCTTGGAATTCAAGGAATTCGACCGGACGTCCTCGGCGTTCATTATCGGTCGCAATCACCATGGGTGTTAATTTTCGATCGTGGTAACTGGATGGAGCAATGTGTGCGATGATTGTACGTCAATCGTAGCTGATGGCTGACTGAACTCGAGATTTGAACTTGACCACTCCGCGGTGACCACCTATACACGAGTTCCTGTGTAAAAGGAGGGGATCGATTGCATTGAAATCAGTTCTCCCAGAAGGGAAGGTTTACACCTACGATTCACGCGAAACTTGTAATTATGATACCACGTAAACCGCTAGGTTTCATATGATTCCATAAACACGTTGCTTGGTTTCCCCAGTGACCATGGAAATCTTAGACACTGGAAACTTTAGCGTGCACGCCACAGTTGAACGGTGCGCGTTTATTATTAAATTGGAAGAAGGATCGAAGGGTCTTCGTCTCTCTTATATTTTTTATTTAGAAAAAGTATGCTGCTACTTTTTACAAGACTTCGTAAAAAGTAATATTTGAATGCTCATTCGGATCCAACACCAGAGATCCAAATACCTGAGGCTCTTGCGTACTTTTATCTACCTCGTACGGTTTTACCCACTTCTTTGTAGATATTCCCGTCTTTAAAGTTTTAAAGGTTGTCTCAATAGACGGTCTAGTGACGAGAATCGTTCCTTTTTGGATGTTAGCTTTCAAGAACTTCCAGATCTCTGTATGCACAGATTCTGGAACATAGAATTCAAACGGATTGTTCATGACAATGATATTGCTGCTTTGCACAATGTCTGGACACTCCTCGATCTTCTTGTTTACAATTTCTATACGGTCGTTCATTTTGAACTTTTCTATGATCACAGACTGTAGTGTGCAGAAATCTTTGTTCATCTCAACTCCAATGATCTTTTGTGCCGATGAGAATATGTGTGCCTGAAAATGCATTCACAAGTTAATTACGTACTTGATGCTAATGAAATCGTAGAATTAGAACGGTGTCATGTAATTTACTCCATAGAGAACAGCACCCAATCTAGAGCCTACGTCAAGCACAGTTTTTCCATCCAACGGTGGTAAAATGTTGCAGAATACGTAGACCATGGTAGTCACTGACATGGAGTGCGATATGATATCTGAAGCAAAGTGGTCACATTAGTTTCCATCAAGTATAGAGGATTACACACCGTCAATAGGAACACTTAATGGATGTTTCCTTACTGTATGTTTTTGTATTTGTGGATCCACATTTACCACAATACAGAATGTCCAATTTACCTTCTTGTATGAGATCATCGACCTCGTTATTGTCATAAAGAAATGCATCAATGTGCTTTGTTGATATAGCATCGCAATCAGAATTCTAAAGATTTATCGAACTAATAACATTTTCTGTATATGTTAGCAGTTTGCGAGTCTAACGTGCAATCGTAGTTTTGTATAACATCTGACAACAGACCTCTCCCACTGTTGGTGGCACAATGTTTTCTGATGGCAGTATGCTATCGAATGGTACTCTGTCTCTAATGTCAAGTACAATTTGTTTGATGCTTCTTAGTCGTTCCTCTTGTATATCGCTACTGTTTGAACAACCATCTACAAAATATTATTCGATCAATATCGTTCGTCTTACATTTCATAACTTCTGAAATAGTAAATTAGGTATACCCAAGAACTTTTGCGAAATCAACCGCATTTTCACATCTTCGGGCTTCCAATTGTCGGCGATAAACGATAAGAAAATTTGTTGATCCGGTTCATTTAAGGAGCGCATGGTGTCCGTGAATATTTTTATGGCATCCTTTACAGGAATCATCTCATCCTTAACTGCCACAGCCATTTTTCAATGCTACTTTATTATAAATGTTTCGTTATATACACGCGCGGCAACGATCAAAACAGTTAATTGAAATGTGACCTCCCCTACGCTGTCACAATCAATGAAATGTAATTGAATGTACGTTGATACGCGTAGATATAATGCGCAAGTAGCAATCAAATGTCTCTTTTACATTCCGCCAATTCCGAAGAAATACCGTACATTAATAACTGCCGATTACAATGTTTTCAATTGACGTTTAATTTGTTTACATATAATGGTAGCTATCAAAACGGTATGTGACGCCATCAACGGCGAAACGTTAAAGTTCCAGGACAGACCATAGACTCGAGACGCGCACAGATATCTCATGTTATGCAATTTCATATCTACTACTTAGAATCATGAACTAGACATAGCAGTAACTCGATTACAACTGATTACAACCAGTTACATGATCTGAAGTACCGACCATGTTAAAAATTGGCGGATTGCATATAGCTCCCGTATCTAAAAAGTAAAGATTGATAAGAGCACTTTTTTAAAATTATAGCGGAGTAGAAAGACAATATACTACTGTAAATAAATGCATAATTCTTTAGTAGAAACTTCAATTTCGTCTCAGTTACAATTGCTAATTATTAATTAAATTCCTGCGGATATGCACTCTAATATAACTGCGCTGTCAATCGAGTATATAATAAATAAAGGTGTGCTGGGGCAGAAATTATCAGTCCCGGGCTTCCTGTGAAGCCACTAGAGCCTCTAGAAGTCCAGAGGGAATTTCTCTATCATTTATTCTCGAGTTAACAGATTTTTCCTGATATGTTTATTAAAAAATGTTAAGTACATAAAATGTCGATATACATACATACGTGTATATAAATAATTAATCTTAACATTATTTTGTAGAGGCAAGACGTAAGGCACGTGTTTCTGCATAAAATCTGAACCATTCCTAATATATACAAAATTGTTTCTTCCTCTCGTTCACAAAATGCTATCTTGGCAGCATAAATTGTTATACAATTAATTTTAAAAAGTACAAAAGTTTTAAATAAAATTAACTTTACGTTAAAAAATACACATAGATATATGTGTGTGTGTGTGTGTGGTGTGTGTGCGCGCGAGCGCGTGTATGTGTATAAATATTCTTTATATATATAAGAAAGTAGCGTCGTAAAATTTTACAAATACTTATTTACAAAAACTTAGACGTTTTCCCGTTTTTTCTGATATCGAAATTCCAACAGGTTGTAGAACCTTCGTTAGTTTCACGGATTTTTAGTCGCGAGAGTCATTGTAAAGCTTGATTACCGTCAGGAATACAACAACGATCACTAAAAAATTATTGCATCTAACTTGAAGCTAGGAAAAAATACTGCTATTATAAGTTAACATCGTAGCATTACGTAACAAATACTGTTAGCAACGTATATACTCTACGGATTCGTGTCAGATTCTTCCTAATGTAAAAGTAGTACTTTCGTCAAGGTAATGCTGCCGATTTCGTCGTTAACGACACGACGAATGTTGAATACAAGCGGTGCCGAGTCAGCGATTGGTAAGAGCAACCGCAAAACTTTCGATATCATTGATAACTTTCAAAACAGTGTACGCACAATAGAAAACACAGCTACCTATTTTTTTCCTTATCAGGCACAATTTCATCCGCGTCTGGACTCCATCTAACCATCAATAAATCGCGTATGTACAAGACCGTGAACGCTAGTTAATTTAAATTAGGAAACAAAGATAACTTTAAAAGCTGCCTGGTGTAAAATTAATATAAAACCTACGCGAATCCGACGAGAGACGAGTATGCGTCTCCCCGTCAAAAAAAAAGAGAGAGAAAAAAGTAAAGAGTTGGTTCAGTTCTGAGCTTGCGCGATTCTAGGAGCTATCTATGCGCGCATAGGCTGACTTACACGTAAAATTCCTTGATCAATTGTCGACCATAAAGTGCGTATGGACAGCAACATCGAACAAGACAAAGATTCGTCAAACAGGTACATTATTAATAATTTCAAGGTACGCACTTCATAGTTGGACGCTGATTCCCTTAAACTACCTTGAGCTTAACCAAAAGGTATCATGCGCAAAAGGAAAGATCTAGAACTTAAAATCAGAATGAAACTACTGGACGGACACACTCGTCCGGCAATTAATCCAAGTATTTGAGCATACCTATTACGACACCCTGTACATGTCTTAAAACGGTTTGTTCATTGGACTCGATGACAACTAAGATCTACAAGTTTAAAAGTCTCACTAAAAAAAGCATCGTTGTCGCTTTCTCCAATGCGTTAAAATGAAGAATCGTAATTCCTGTCTATGTATAATTAAAATTGAAAAAAAAAGAAAATAAATCCTGGCACGATAACTGGTTTCGAAAGATCTAGATGTCGTTCACAGGGGTTGTTCGATAGGCAGTGATCCCTGGAGCAGAGCGGGCTCAGTATACGATGTGTTCACGTCAGTTCCAGCTGTGTCACTGTTGTTATGGTTGTTGCTGTTGTTGTTTTGCCCGTTTAGAAACGAGGCCATTTCCATCGGCGACTGTTGTCCGCTCTGTTCAGAAACATGCGTGTTCGTTCGCTTCTTTCAGATCAGCTCGAAGGGAGCGAGAGTTTTGTGGGGGTAACGTACGTGTGCGGTGCTCGGAAGAAAAACAAAAGAAAAGCGGCTCCAGAGAAGAGTGCAGAAGAGCGAGTAGAATTAAAGTAGCAGCACACGCGATCAATGCTAAAGCTAGGAAAGACTAGTCTCCTTAATATCGAATAGTCTGAAAGCAGAAACACGTTAGTCCAATGTAAATACATAGATGCAGTCGCGTGAGAATAGTGCGTAAGAAAAAAAATAAAATAAAAATAGAGGTTCGCTTTAAAATAGAACGGGGGGGGGGGAGGGCCGAAGCACCGCAGAGGTGAACGTGCCAAACTTCAAGGCGTACCGTTGGAACACAATTGAGCTCGATCGAATCCAACATAGTTACAGATACAAACTTAATCAAACTAAATAGCGAATCAATTTAGCGCAACTTTGCTTTTCACCGTACCCTGATCACCACGCTATCTACGAAGAACAGCGGCAACTGTGAGAACTACATTCGTGGCATGCTCGTTTCGTTGGACAAAAGTCAAACTCTGGATTGTGTTCCAACTCCACAGAACACGCACACATACACACAGAACTATACGAATGTTCGCAGTACAAACATCGTAGGCGCACACAGTGGACACGTACGCGACTAAGATTGTATTTACGTTCGCCTAATGTACTCCTGACTGTGAGGGGAAAGTCGAATGACTTTAGACAACGGAAACTCAGTTAATGTAACTCATATGCGAAACCAGAGTGGCATGTCTCTTTTTCTTTTCTTTTTTTTTTAAGAAATCAGCACAGCCTTCAGTCATTCTTTTCCTCTGAGACAGAGCAACAGTTATTGATATTGCTACTTACAAATACCGACCTTAGGCTGTATTATGTCTTCGGACGTGTCGAGACCAGCGAGCGGGTTTGATGTTATATTTATTTTCGAGTCGGTGACTCCGCCGTTCATTACTCTTCCGTTTGTGATAGGTTTCCCTAGAGAACAGAACAGAATTTTATGAAACCTGGTGTCATCGTTACAATTATTTTGAATACTAAAAGTTGTGGTCACCTTCGCTTTGCGAAGATTCCCGGCTCTGTTTGTGTTTAGTCCTCTTGTACACTACTGCTACCGCGGTTAGGCCACCTAGGAGAGTCGATCCGCCGAGAACACCGCCGATTATGGCATACATGCTCGCGTTTCTGTCGTCCGCGGGTCTTACCCGACTGTCCAACGTTAGATTGCTACCATGATCGTTGCGATTGTCGTTTTCATGGTGCTCTACGACTGGCTTCTTCGTCTTCTGCCGGAGAATCTTCGAGAACTCTGAGGCGGCGTCCACCGAGAAACTTTGTACCTTGAACTCATACGTTGTATCGGGTTGCAAATGAGATATTGTTATATTGAAAGAATTCTTTCCTTCGACCGTGGTCTTCACATAATCTCCAGCAAACGTCGAAGGTCGATGGTAGACATAGAAGCCATCGATCTTTGTCGATTTATCCGGATTCCGCCAGATAAGCAACACCTCGTGCGGGCTCAAAGCTTCGGTGTTCGTTAGCAGTGGTATGGGCATTTTGTTGCTCTCGAATCCACCATCTTTGTTCAGATGGAAGCGAACCGAATTCGGGCTGAGTTTATTATCGTTGTTCGAGTAAACCGCAGCAATCCTAAACTTGTACGTGTGATCAGGCTGTAGATCGGTCACGTCGAACGATCTCACGTGCTCCGGTATCTCAGAGTTCGCCGTCATCCACTTCGACGGCTTGCCACTGATCTTCGGCCCAAGCTCCCGGTACTGAACCTTGAAAAACTGAATCGGTAATCCCGTGTCATTAGGTACAGACCAACGCACCATCACGGACACATCCGACAGTCTTGTGACAATAGGTGGGATCGGCGGCACTAGAACTGCTAAAAATTTAAAAAAACACGTTCAGAACGGTCGGCACATTTGTGTCGGTAATTACGAAGGTTGTTACGAGTCAGCTTTTCAAAACATTTTGTTCCATAATAAAAAAATATCACGAAACAAAACATTTTACTTTCGTTAAGTGAAATATTGGAAATTACCAGTTCCTTTGCGTTTTCCATCTTTGCTTTTCCTCCTTCCTCCTCCCCTAGTATGCTTGTGCCTGGAATTAGGAACCCCATAGTCCGGTCGCGATTCAGTTGTGCCTATATGTTGTTTCGGGTTCACCCTCAATAAATTGTAGCCGGAGTCCGAGCCGTAGTCGTTGGTCGCAGTACATTGAACTATGCCAGCGTGTTTCTTCTCAACTTCCGAGATGACCAGAGTGGATCCTTTGATCTCCAGATTGTCGTTAGGCGTTAAAGATTCTCCGTTGATCAGCCACTCGACTTTCGGATCTGGCTCGCCGGTTACCGAGCAGGAAAGCTCCAATTCTCCGCCTTCGGAGAACGTGGATGTTTTCGGCGACTTGGTTACCTTAGGCGCCTCCATTACCTTCAGTATGATCACCGACTTAATGTGGACACCCTTGCTGATCCACATGCAATCGTACTCTCCCCTGTCCAGCGGTTGCACGTCCATTATCCTCAAGCCCATTGCGGTCTTAACGGAATTCGTTGGCAACGGACTGCCCAATCTACTCCACGTGACGTGAGGCACTGGGTAACCAGCGCCGAAGCACTCCAAAGTAACGTTCATCCCCCGTAAAACCCTGTACTCAGTTTGCGGCTGTTTAATGAAGTACGGCGATTGGAAAGTCGGATTCGTGTGCACATTCAAAACGGTTTTATAATTGCTGGTGGACTCCTGACCGGTTATGTAATTGTTAGCGGTACAGTGATAGTTTCCGCTGTCCGACACCTTTGCATTCTCGATGATCATGATCTTCCCGGTCACATTCGGTATGGGATTGTTGTCTTTGTAGAACTGTACTATAGCTTCCGGTGCCGAATAAGGCACGGGGCAAGTTATGGGCACTGTGTTCCCTGCGGCAACTTGTATCACGACGTCGCTCTTATCGGTGAACTTCTGCAGAGTTGCTAGCGTCAAACGTGCCGGGTCAGAAGCTAATCCACTGGAGCCTAGAAGAGAGGAGTTATTTAATTTCTGGATTCCAAAGAATTTTCAGAAACACTACCCGATCCTGGATAAACGAAAATTACCATAGAAAGCTATGCACCGGTAATCCCCGGCTTTCGACTCGTCGTCGAACTTCACCACATGTCTGGACGTTTTACCACTATTGCTAGGTGTGTGAGGAACTGGCAACCATTTGTCAGAGTTCAATCCTCTATGACGCCACGCGAAACGTTCCGCGGGGAGGTTCAGGTTGCACTCAAAGTTCACATCGTCGTCCAAAGGTGCGTCCAGAGGTTGAGGGTGTCGGGTGAACGACATACCCACCTCTTGTCTTTGTTCTGCGAATGAAAGAACGTGGTTATCCGTGGGAATCAGAGGCATCCTACATTCATTTAGATTGAGTGGCCGTTTAAAATGTAAGGGAGGATCGGTTGAAGACACTCACCGTGTGCATAACTGACCAAAACGTGAAGCAAAGCCGCAACGACGCCACACAGGGACGGCACAGGCTGCATCTTGACACATTCTGGAATGAAGGAAGAGGTGAGATTCGCCACGCGTTACTCGACCGATTTGTCTCATTCGCTTTTCCGACCTCGTTGCCCGGGGGTGGGACGGAAATTCGCAGAGACCCGAGGCGCCGGCAAGAGTCCACTAAAATTAATGCCCGGCAAGCATGTTTAAGTTTAGAACGGCGGAGAGTTCAACGTGGAAATAGAACGCATTCTCGTTCTAGTTTTCACGATATCGTGGCTCGGCGACTCCGGGACGCGAAAACGTCAACACTTTTAATGGGACCGCGCATACCGAGACCCGTTCCAACGGATAATTGAAGCTGGACCGGCTTGGACTCGCGTTTTCAAAATTCCCGCGTGTGCCCTGCCCTGAGGTTCGAACTAAAAAATATTATAAAATAATCTCTTTCGATATATGTTAGAATATATTTTTTGTTTAATTTGTTAGTTACTTGCAGTTTCGTCTAGACATTTATTAATGCACATAATCTGCAATCTATTTATAGCTTTGATTCTAGATAGTTTCCACTTGTTTATCCTTGGAAGGTCTCTCGGGACACCATATCGAGTTTGTATTTAGCGCGCGATGAAAGATGAAAGGGAGAGGGGGCGTCTACCGGTGCGACCTCAGCAGGAAGTACCTGTAACCTGATTGGTTTGGACCCTTAACGGCATTTTACAAAAAGAAGCCGATTTCGTTTTCAGATATTGCAGTTCTTCTTTCCCCTCGCGTAAGGTAAAACATTTAGAATAAAAATTATATAATGATTTACTTGAAAAAAAAAATTTTCGAGATTTAATCCTGTCGCCTGCGGGCGAAAATCAAAAATGCATCAGGGGAACAAAGGAACAAGGTCGTCGGTAGAAAATCGAAGAGGCCAGAGGTGCCATAATAACAATACGAAAAATGGCCATATACGGTGACGAAAATCGTCGATCATTGCGCGCACCGCTTTCCACCCACGTGTCGACGCCTGACCATCGCAAGTGACGATCAGAAAACCGTACCGACTTGTCCGAGCCCGATGGAAATTATTTGTTGGCTAACACACGCGCCTTACGTAGGCAGATCCATTCACGGTATACATCGTGATGGTCGCCCACGCGACACTCTGCCACACGGAATTAACGCACACGCATTCCCTTTTCTCTAGGAAACGTTGCCCCTACTACCAAGAAACCTCTTTTATCGAACACGAAATTATATTTCACGTTTCATCGATCATTTTCTCGAGCGAGCCTCGATCAGTCCAGCTCGTACGCGAATCCTACAGTTCCAAAAACCGTTGGAGGTTTTTACTCGATAATAGAAAATTCCGATGATAAATGCTTCGAGAAATTTTTTCGGGGCTTCGAAGAATTTCATTAAGGTACAAGATGACGAGTCTGTTACGGCGAAGAAAGAAATTCGTCCGGGAGGATTCGTCATTGTCGTCGCGAGGCGAACGGGCATTTTTCATCGGAGACGAAATCCATCGGGGGGAACCGAGGTACACAAAAAGCACACGTTCGGCCCGTTCGCGATGCAGTTTAACGTGTTTTATGTACGGGAGGACTCTTAACTTCTGGTTAAATGGTAGCATAAATGCCGGTGGTATGTAACAGGTGAGAAGGGCCCCAAAGAGGCTGGTTTCCGACGTTGCCTCTCATAAAAATAAAGAACTCGAATTCCAAAGCAGTGGTTGTCAACCCCCCCGCCGTGCCCCGCGCCCTCTCGAACGATGCCTCGGCGGACCTAACCTTACGGACGAGCCAATGCCACCCGGGTTACGCACACACGCTCGTGTTCCGATCGCAACAGCTGAAACGAGAGGGAATTAGACTTGTTCGGCCGCGATCGTTGTTTAACCAGAGTCATCCGAATTCCTGAATCATTCTCGAGCACGTCGATGACCCTCGTTCATCGATCCAGGATCGAGAACCTTGGTTCCGGCTTTCGTTGACCCGACCGTCGCTGTCGTTACCAACCGAAATGCGGGAAAATCTGCAGGATCGAGGGAACCGTAACGGTGTGCTGAATCTCCGAGCGATCCCTGCTGTTCCACGCGAGACAATCTAGTTTCGAAATAATCTAACCGTTCTACCTACTTACGCTGTTAAACCCAATTCGAGCTAGAAATAAATCGTTTCAATTATATCCTTCGTTATACAATGATCATTCCAGTTAAAACGCCGACCGAGATCCAATTTAATCTACAACAGGAAACGTCAGCGTATAAAAGTACATTGATGTTCACACGTCCTTAAAAAATAAATATACGAGCGAGTATTTATTTTTCAAAATAAATCAAACCGGCAATGTTTGTTTACGCTGAACTTATCGAGATAATCTGATAACCGCGCGCACGCGGTGTTAATTTCGTATCGGTTTAGAGGTGGGTTAGACTTTTCGAATCCTTCCTTATACAATGGTCGACCGAGATCAAATTTAATCTACAACAGGAAACTCAGCGTACAAAAGTCCATTGATGTTCGCAAGTCCTTGAAAAAATAAGTATACGAGCGGGTATTTATTTTTCAAAATAAATCGAACCGCCAATATTTGTTTACGCTGAACTTATCGAGATAATCTGATAACCGTGCGCACGCAGTGTTAATTTCGTATCGGTTTAGAGGTGGGTTAGACTTTTCGAATCCTTCCTTATACAATGGTCGACCGAGATCAAATTTAATCTACAACAGGAAACTCAGCGTACAAAAGTCCATTGATGTTCGCAAGTCCTTGAAAGAATAAGTATACGAGCGGGTATTTATTTTTCAAAATAAATCGAACCGCCAATATTTGTTTACGCGGAAGTTATCGAGACAATCTGATAACCGTGCGCACGCAGTGTTATTTTCGTATCGGTTTTAGAGGCGGGTTAGATTTTTCGAATCCTCCGTTCCCCAATTGATCGACTCTTTCAACCGAAGACGTGTGCCCGCGAGAATTAAATTGGCGTTAATTTCGTGCAGGAGAGTAAAGTACAGTGTTCCGTTACACGTGACAAACAGGAACCAGGAAGATCGGGTTCCCATTGATCGTGCAGGTCCGAGAGAAGTGGACCCTTCCTCTCGGCCCGATCGCCGATTAATCACGTGAACGGCTTTCGTTGGTTTCGTATCGTCGCGTTCGATACCAACCCAACTGCGACTAACTTAATTCTCTTCCTCGGTATGCACAGGGCGACTGCTTAGGCAAAACGAGCGAAGAATATTTAGCCATATATGTGTCATAAGCTATTTTAATCCGCTTCCCCATAACCCGGCACTTATGCCCCTGCCATTACCGATCCATTTTAAGTGAAAACCATAACTGTAATACCATTGTTGCTTTTGTTTTCGATTTATTCGTCGGGACCTATTATTCTCGCGAGCATCGTCCACGCGTGTGCGTGCCGTACGAATGTACACGAATACTGATTGCTTTAGCCGGGAAGATGACAGCCCGACTAATATTACCGCGCGTACCGCCGACGCGTTTATCAAAGTTTAATCAAAATGCACGTAACATGCATACACACGTAAGGAACGCAGGCGCATTAAGCAGCGCGGTATTATCCGAACAACGATTTCGTTGATCGATCGTGTACGATCTCTCATGGCTTCTATTCAGATTCCTCGACCGATACACCGGCCGCTCGAATTTTAACGAAATTCGCTGGTGGCTCACCCCTTCCGGCAGGTGATCTTACGCTGCGACACCATAAGCGTATCATCCCGACGATGAGCACTCCCGTTGGTCACACGGTCTCGATCTTGATTGCGATTTCTCGGATACAGTTTCGCGAAACGAGAATAGGATAAGAATCGGACGTAATTAAGAGAAATTATAATTCCATTGGGAGCACACTTACCCTTTTGCCTTCGATCCGGCTGTACGATCTTCCCGTTCCAGATCCTATGGGATACCCGTAAACTTGTTACCGATGCTCCTATCGGAGGTGAACAGTTCCTGCGATCTTTTTCCGGTGAATCACTTCATTTTTCGTTTCGCCGATCTGGCTTCGATCGATTCGATTTCCTATAGAACACGACGCTTGGCGTCTACCAGCACACTGGAATGTAGACCGACAGGTTTTGAACCGCGATAAAGTATGCAGTTGTTCGCCCCACTCCTGCCGTTGAAAAGTCACTAGCGAAGGCGGAGGTCCCCATCATATGGAGGTCCCTATTTACTGCTATTACCGACTGCGATCATGTATGCTTCGCGTTCTGTAGATCGTACACCCACAGTGATCCAGAAACAACAATAAACCAGCCTAATGACATTTTTTTAAAAACAACTTCCGCTTTTGTTCACACATTAGCATCATTAGCGTTGCAATTGAACTATTTTCCTGTTTAAAACGAGCATTATTAATCGAACTGATACATGCAACAATATGCACAAATTACGGAAATATTATAAACTCGAGCAATGTTGCAAAAATGTTTACGAAGAGAACCGTCGATCTATAGAGTAAATCGTTCGTGCACAGAAGTTGGCGTAATTTGAATTTCCCGCTGTTTCGTATTTAGTTCTGATTTTCAACAGGAATGGTGTTACGGTATCAATTATCTACATCATGGATGCTCGATCCACGTGTATTTAGTGCATGTCGATCGGTTTGTGTATAGACATGTTCGAATGAAATAATAGACACTATTTATTGTTTCTTGAAAAAACACCTGTGTGTTATTGTTCAAACCTTTGGCGCGCAGATAATACAAAGGAAAATGTTGACGTCGAAGGTTTTCTTCCGGAAAACCAAAAGCGGCAATGTCTTTAAGGTAAACGACAGATACAAACATTAATCGAGTAACCCGGATAATGGCAGCTCAGAGCGTTAAATAAATGCATTTGTTTCTTTTATGTTTAGACGGTCCGAGAACATTATCTCCGGGATGACATTCACTGTGGCTCGCAGGCTTGCGATAAATGCTTGTACAGAAACAAAAATGTTATTTTGGATGATGAAGATACTAGCGTAAAAAATTATAAACTGCAGCAACCGTACTATCTTCTATTAGATACCAATATCGTTTTAGATCAAGTGAGTATGATTTGTATGAAACATTGATGATATTTCGAATCGATTTAATAATTTTGAACATTTTTTTAACTACAGATTGACATTTTGGAGGAAGATGTTATTTGTAATGTAATCATTTTGCAAACAGTGTTGGAGGAAGTAAAGCATAGAAGCTCCACGGTATTTAAAAAGTTGAAGTCTATTATCAGCGAGACGCATAGGAGATTTTATATATTTGTTAATGAACACCACAAGTATGTAAATGTATCAGTTTTGGTTGAAAATTATTTTCAATATTGTTTACAATATACTTTTGTTATGCAGGGAGACATATATTGAACGTAAACCCGGTGAAAGCATGAATGACAGAAATGACAGAGCGATTCGTCTTGCGACAAAGTGGTACAACACTCACTTAGTTGCTAGCAATTGCAACATTAAAACTGTTCTATTAACAGACGATGCAAGGAACAAAGAGTTGGCAGAACAGGAGGGAATACCGGTCTTATCGAGTAATTTTTTTTTTTATTTGTAAATATGGAGAGTCTCGAATATTATTATTAATTACATCTACACATTTATTTTCAGTGGAGGATTATGTACTATCATTGGAAAATTCAAGCTTGCTGGCAGATAAATTAAGCAAGCACAGTTATGGAGCAGAGAACAGGGGTCAACAATTTTTCCCGTGCCATCTCACTCCGGTTCAGCTGCACGACGGTATCAAAAAGGGAAAATTCTTGCAAGGAACGTTTACAGTCTCTCGAGAGAATTTCCTCGAGGGTTATGTGAATACGGAAGGCAGAGAAAAATCTGTAGGTGGCAGATCGCTTCCTATATTCTTTGCCACGTCTAAATATGACTATAATTATTATATATATTTGTTTTTAGATTCTTATTCAAGGTCGAAGTAACCTTAATAGAGCTGTTGACGGTGATACAGTCGCAATAGAGCTTCTAGCAGAGGATCAATGGTCCTCCCCCAGTGATATTGTCCTGCAGGATGAAGTAGAAGCGGATGCGGATGATGTTCTGGAAAAGGAGAAAGTATTAGACAAATTTGTTGACACCAGTGCAATGGAAAAAACTCCCACTGGAAAGATTGTTGGAATAATTAGAAGAAACTGGAGGCAGTATTGCGGGATATTGCAGCCTAGTAACATTGAAGGGGTAAAGAGTTTGGAATGCTCATCGCTAACCCACTCATCCATTGCACGTGTACAGCTGCATCTCATAACCTTATTATGTTTTCTCGCTAGAATGTGAAACATTTGTTCATCCCAGCTGAACGAAAAATACCGAAGATTCGAATCGAGACTAGGCAGTACGAATTGTTGAGGAAACAGAGAATCATAGTCGCCATCGATTCATGGCCGCGCAACTCCAGGTACCCTCTGGGTCACTTCGTTCGCGCTTTAGGCGAAATAGGAGATAAAGCGACCGAGAACGAAGTGATTCTTTTGGAACACGATGTTCCGCATAGTCGGTTCTCCGATGCTGTTCTCAGCTCGCTTCCTAAAATGCCTTGGAGCATCACTGAATCTGTATGTATACCGATAAGACTAGATTTATCTGCCAAAATAAATTACACAAGCTAAACGCACGTCTCAACGCTGTTTAGGACATAGCACAGCGAGAGGATCTCAGGTATTTAGATGTATGCTCGGTCGATCCTCCAGGATGTACGGACATTGACGATGCACTCCATTGCAAACTATTACCCAATGGTAATTTCGAAGTCGGTGTACATATCGCTGATGTAACACACTTTATTAGACCTGGCACAGCTCTGGACAAGGAAGCTGCGCTGCGAGCGACGACTGTATATTTAGTTGACACGAGGATTCAAATGATTCCAGGTGAAGACCACGAATTCATTAACAATGGCACATTGACGAGACAATTGACGAAATATTTGTTACAGAATTGCTCAGTACAAATCTATGTTCTCTAAGAGGAAACGAAGAAAGATTTGCATTCTCCTGTATATGGGAAATTGACAGTGATGCAAATATAGTTAACACCAGATATTGCAAGTCTGTAATTCGTTCACGGGCAGCCATGACCTACGACGAAGCCCAATTCAAAATAGACGACCAAACTCAGCAAGATGTACTTGCACAGTCATTGAGAGGTCTTAACAATTTAGCGAAGAAGTTAAAAAAGAAACGTTTGGAAAATGGGTGCGTACGCTGTTGCTACGAGATATGAATTATTTATTAATAGCTGAATTGTTGTAGCGCGTTGGTACTAGCTTCGCCAGAAATTCGTTTCCAAGTCGATGACGAGACTCACGATCCTATCGACGTGGAGGCGAAGAAATTAAAAGAAACGAATTCCATGGTCGAAGAGTTCATGTTGCTTGCGAACATTTCGGTCGCGAAAAAGATTGTCGAAGAATTCCCCGAGTGTGCAGTCTTGAGAAGACATCCAGAACCACCGCCGGCCAATTTCGAGCCTCTAATAAAAGCCGGAAAGAATCAGGTATAAAAATCTCACTGGATGATCCAATGGGCAATGTTATTAATTTATCCTGGTACAATAGGGCTTCACTATAAACGTCAACAGCGGAAAGGAATTGGCAGAATCTTTAGATCAATGTCATAAAGAGAGCAATCCATACTTCAACACTATGCTGAGAATATTGGCAACTCGTTGCATGATGCAGGCCGTGTACTTCATCAGTGGCATGCACCAGCAAAACGAATACTTCCATTATGGTTTAGCGTGCCCTATTTACACCCACTTCACGTCGCCCATTCGAAGGTAACAGTTTCTAATGAGTCAGAAACAAAATTGTAAATATATTAGAAGAATTTCTTCTTCCATAATTATAATACATTTTCGTTTAATATTTAGATACGCAGACGTAATGGTTCATCGTTTACTGGCGGTTTGTATAGGAGCTGATGCTACTTATCCCGAATTATTGGACAAAAAGAAAAACCATTCTCTCTGCCATAATCTGAATTATCGAAATAGAATGGCTCAGTACGCCGGCCGTGCATCCGTTGCACTTAATACTCATGTTCGTATATTTTACACTCGTTCATCTTGTCGTTTAAATATTGTATTAATCGTTTCTTTTCCTATGTAGCTGTTCTTCCGAGAGAAAATACAAGACGAGGAGGGATACATACTTTTCGTACGAAAGAATGCTTTGCAAGTGTTGATACCGAAGTACGGTCTTGAAGGAACTGTGTATCTGAACGACAACAAAGAAGCAGCCGTGTCTTTCCACTACAGCATAGAGGATCATTCGCAAACTTGTGGGAATATCGTGTTCCGCACGTTCGATCCTGTTATTGTACAAATTCGTTTGGACAGATCTAATGTACAGCACGAAAAATTAGTATTCAAACTCGTTCATCCATTCGTAAGTACATACATAATAAATTATAATATAAATTATAATAAATTCTAAGTAAAAAATTATGTTGATATAGATCCCAGGATTTAGTGTCTCTACAATGAGTGCACAGATCTCATGCCCTATTGAACAACCAAGCACAGCAGAAGTATCGAAACGAAAGTTAGAAGAAGACATACATATGGAAGATAGTGCAGAAACAGTTGAAACTAAAAAGAAGAGAAAGAAGAAGAGGAAGAAGGGAAAAGAAAATCAGAACCATTAATCAATTCTACCTTTCGAGAGATATATTTTCGAGTGTATTTTGTACATTAAATGTATTAAATATATGTATAGCGAAGAATAAATTATTTTATAACCTATAACCACATTGCATTGTTGCACTAGTGCACGATGGCTATATTATACGGGCCAGAATAACAGGAAACATGCGTAAAAATACGATTCGATTCATACACGAGAATAAAGATTTTTTTTTCAAGGTAACAACAAGCGTTTTAATATGTTCTAAACCGATTATATGAAAACCTAAAAGATATGGGGGTTATGCATTGTGAGTCGATTTTCCTACGAAACAAAATCCTTCGGAGATACCTAAGAAAATAATGTATCATTATTTTCCGTAAAATTAACATCAGCAGGAAATATAAATACGCGTATTAACGTATACAATTCAACGCTTTAAGCATAAGTTTGATAACATTTTCTATATATAGTGCGTACACATTATGCGCATGCATGCGCATATACGCTCATGCTGCGGGTAAAATCAGTAAAAAAACGTTGTCATTTTCGACGAACTAGAAAGAAACACGTCCCGGAGAGTCGTTGTTTCCCGTACGGTGAAGCCGCGGGGCCGTGAAAACGGGGTGTCTCCTTAGCATATTGCTTTTTTGTGGAAAGTTCCACGTTATCACGATGGGTTTCGGTGTTGCGCCAGGAATCGGGTTCGTGGTGCCAACATAACCGGTCGCGGGGGCTAGAGATATTTTCGGGAAAAATCGCGGCTGGAGGAAAAATAAACGAGTTGGAAAGGTTGTTTGTCGAGCGGCGGTAAATCGGCTCGTCGAATTTCCTGTCGATTTCCGTCCGATTGGCTAGCGACTGCGGCACGCGCGCAGGAACGTTCCCTTGGTTGAAAGTTGGTGTTTTGATGTTTGTAGTTCCGGCGAAGTGGAGCAACGAAACAGACCACGGGGGTCGCACGCGGGGTACCGATACGCGTGTTACGGTGTGCGCGGATATCGTAAATAATTATTTTTTTAAACCCCGTCCCAATCGCAGTCGCGGTTACGATCGAGATCCTGCACGTAGCATAGCGTGATTTTCGTGTACGATTTATCCACGAGGCCGGCTCGACTATCGAACTCTGTTAAATATGGCGAACAGTGTAGCACCAGATTCGTGGGAACAGCAGGCGGACAACGGAGACATCGGCCCGCCGCAGGACAAGTCCATCGAGAGCAAATTCTCGACTTTGAACGTGAACGCCGCGGAATTCGTGCCTTCATTCTGCATTCATTCTTCACCGCAGGACAGTAACGCGGCCGACAGTTCCTGCAATGTCGCTGTCATGACGAATAGTGTAACCACCTCTGTGCCCCCTGAAATACACCATGGTTAGTTCTAACAGAGAATCGAAACCGATCCTGTAACCGACCTGTCAGTCGGACTCCGAATCTCACAGCTGTGCAGTTCTGTCGGGCTGAGGTTCGCCGTCCTTTGTTGTACCTGCTCCGACTAACCCCCATTGCCTCGCACAGAGCCTCGCTCACGCAGCCTGCTAGTACCGCAGAACATGATCATGGAGCCGATACATTTTGTAGCTCTGATCAGATGTTCAGACTCCAGTCGTAGATACATATTAGCAATCGTTCTTCCTCGATAGCGCGAGCAAACATACTTACGTAGCGCATATATTACGAATGATAACTCAACGTTGTGCAACGCTGGTGCTAATATCAAATACAAAATATTTACATGTGCGATCAAAACATTAGCTTGACAATTAGCTACTGGATTCATTTTGGAATGATTTTCAAAAGTGTTCGGGCTAATATATTTCATTTGCTGCGTAACCATTGTGCAATTGGTCCGACTTTCTTAATTGTTGATTATATAAGCAGGCGCTAGATAATTTTGATTACTTTCGCATAAGAATTATGTTTATGATTATTTTTTAATTGATCGCACGACGATCGATTACATAAGAGAGTACATAAGAACGTCTAATAAGTTGAACTGAATAAGTAGACTGCGGATCTTTACACAAAATAAAGATTATACAAAGGGAACGAAACAGTTAATCTGTACTCATTTTTGTCATAAGTACAGAAAATCCGCAGTTTACTAATAAGTAGGATCAGAATGTTTGAATCTAATGAATCGAATGGTTTTATTCCAGGCAATACCACTCCAGTGGTCCTACCAGATCCAATTGGCAGCCGTGTGGAGGAACCGCCTGCCGGGGGAGGGGCTCCACCTCCGAATGTCACTGATCAAATAAATACTAGTCCTGAGCATCAACCGGCTGATTCCTGGGAAGAAGCAGCGGTGGATGGAGACCCTCTGTTAACTCCTGAAGATGAAGAAGTATGCTCAAGCTTTTATAAATAGCCTGACATACATAGGAGGAGCTCCCTCAGAGTTTGTTTAATTTTCAATTCTTAATACACGTATTAAATTGACCCTTAAGAATCGTTCGAACAGCTTGAGTAGGTAGTTAAACCTTTCCTGTTGTTGCCCAGCATCATCATTCCAAATTCGATTTGTTTCTAGGTTGACAATGAGGAGGACGAAGAAATGGTTGTTAAAGTACCTAAAAAGAAGCCTGTTAAAATAACGGAAGACACTAAGAGTAAAAAGGAGCATGTTAATGTTGTTTTTATAGGACACGTTGGTAAGTGGTGCATCGCACGTGAACACACAGGAATATAAGGACGAGAAGATGATGATAAACGATCGTGCGTTTCAGATGCAGGAAAATCAACGATTGGTGGACAAATTATGGCATTGACGGGGATGGTGGACAAGAGAACCCTCGAGAAGTACGAGAGGGAAGCGAAGGAGAGAAGTAGAGAAACGTGGTACTTGAGTTGGGCGCTAGATACAAATCAAGAGGAACGGGAGAAGGGAAAGACGGTAGAAGTGGGCAGAGCGTATTTTGAAACTGAGCGAAAGCATTTCACGATCCTGGACGCTCCTGGACACAAGAGTTTTGTACCGAACATGATCGGCGGCACGGCACAGGCCGATCTCGCAGTTCTAGTAATCTCCGCGCGAAAGGGCGAGTTCGAAACTGGCTTCGACAGAGGCGGCCAGACAAGAGAACACGCTATGCTGGCCAAAACTGCTGGCGTGAAGCATTTGGTTGTGTTAGTAAATAAGATGGATGATCCGACCGTTGAGTGGGACGAGGGGAGGTATAACGAATGCAGGTGTGTATTGGGATTACGATTGGAGAGCCCGCGTCACGGATCACCGGCTAATCCGCATCCAAATGTACATGTTCGTTTGATTTCTTTTTACACAGAGACAAAATACTGCCATATCTTCGCAAATTGGGATTCAACCCTGCAAAAGACCTCACCTTTATGCCTGTCTCCGGGCAACTAGGCATCGGCTTGAAAGATCCAATACCGGAACACCTATGCACGTGGTACAGCGGCCCGCCATTCATATCCTTCATCGATTCCCTACCTTCGCTTAATCGTAAGAATAGCGGACCCTTCATCATGCCAATTGTTGATAAGTATAAGGACATGGGAACAGTGGTGATGGGCAAGGTTGAAGCTGGAGAAGCGAAGAAAGGACAGTCACTACTCGTTATGCCTAATAGGGTAAAGTATTCTTGGTTGCACGAGATACAAGCTATCCCTGCTAAATGCTCCTATTGTTATATGAAAGAATCATTTAGCTCACCCCTTAAATCGAAATCTAAGGGAACCAGGATTTACATCTTCAAATGCAAGTGGATAGTACAATTACTTAGTTTTAGCATTTAACTATATCCTTATTGAATTCTGCAGTAGATCGTGTAACAGATTGTTTTAAGTCAAACTAATGCTGTGTGAAAAATATTCAGACCTCAGTGGCCTGGATAATCGAAGTTCTAGTGCAACGGTTATTGTTTTTTTTTCATATAGCAATAGATAAGATATTTAGTCGAGACATCTTGTATAAAAATCGTAGATGTAGTCCTCGTTCTGATGCGTTCATTTGCGTGTTATTAGACGGCAGTGACGGTAGATCAACTGTGGTCGGACGATGAGGAAGTGACATCGGTTGGCCCCGGCGAGAACGTAAAGATTAAGTTGAAGGGTATCGAGGAGGAGGACGTGAGTCCGGGATTTGTATTGTGCGACAGCAACAATCCCATCAAGACCGGAAGAGTGTTCGACGCTCAGGTTGTTATTCTGGAGCATAAAAGCATAATCTGTGCTGGTTACAGTGCTGTGATGCACATCAATTGCGCGGCGGAGGAAGTCACGGTAAAGGCACTGATCTGCCTTGTCGATAAAAAAACGGGCGAGAAGAGCAAAACCAGGCCGAGGTTCGTGAAACAGGACCAAGTGGCCATCATGAGAATCGAATGCTCCGGTGTGATATGCCTTGAAAAGTTTAAATTGTTTCCACAGCTGGGACGTTTCACCCTCAGGGATGAAAGTGAGTATTCCGTTTTTTCTTTCCTTTTTTAGGGGGCGGGAAGTGATAAAATATCCGCGAATTATTCTTGGACAGCACTTTTTCTCGCTCCGGCGAAAGATAGTGCGGCAAAGAAATATATCAGTTGGTACTTAGAAGGGGATCTATATATAGCGATTCGATAATATACGCGCTAACCGGTTCTATCCTGTATTTTCCAGATAAGACTATCGCGATCGGTAAGGTGCTGAAAGTGGTAGAGTAAATGTTGCTCAACTGTGAACAACGGATTGGGATTATTAATCAATTTTTTGGGAAATACGACGAACGAACACATGCAGAAGAGTACGCAAAGCCGAACACAGTACGCACGAGAAAAGTAAAGCAAACAAACGAAACAACTGAACAAGGAGCAAAACGTTAACCAGCGTAAACGAACTATTCGCGGGCTGCCGTTAATTGTAACATACACTCATCTACACGCAAAAGAAGCAAGTAAATGAAAAAAAAGAATTATATACGAAGTTCTGCGTCAAATGAAAAAAAAATAAGAAGCACATTACATCGTATGCACAGACAGTTGGGCCGGGGTTCGGGGAAAACCACGTGGGGGGAGGGTGGGTATTTATAACCTGAAATAAAGAGGAAGAAAAAAAGCAAATAGATTTGATTATATAGATAAAAAAAGAAAAGGAGACAAGCAGCTAAAGTAAAGTAAATGAAACTCGAGAGCGCGCGCGTGTTCCTTCTAATTAGGTAAGCGGAACGACAGACACTCGCAGCGGAGTTTAATTATATGAAATCGAATAATGATCAAATGATGAACCGGTGTCTCCTTTAATATTGTAAAACACGATATTTTTATTCTTCTGAGGTGCGAGATACTGAAGGGCAGGGGGAGAGGATCATCGTTTTACCGAGAGTAAAAACAAACTAATGAAAAAAAAATAACAAATATTATTAATATTATTGTAATGATTATTGAATAATTATTATTAAAAATTTGGTGGTAAGAAAAACTGAGAAAGGAAAGAGGAGAGGCAGAAAATTTATTCAGATAAAAATCAGCCACAGATAGTGTTACACGACAATTTATAATTATAAAATTATATTAATTATTATTATTATTACCATTATTATTATTATTATACTGTTTCTTATTAAATTGTCATTAAAAACAAATTTGCAACAAAGACACTGCTCTTCTAATTTCGATGTTGATTCTGGTTTTTCTCACGGTTTGTGCATTGAGTTCGTTCATTTGCTTTTCGCTTGCACGTGCTCCATTTTCTTATGGCAGATATAAAAAAGAGTTTATACGATTCCGCGTTCGACGCTGCCAACGTTCGTGTAATTGTATCGATGTAACTAAACGACTAATTAATTAACACCAGATGTTCTTAAAAAAAACGCTGTGCTTCTCCAGGAGAAAAGTCTCGACGATTTACTAGTTGATAATGCGACACAGGAACAACAAGACGAAACAGGAAACGATAAACGAAAAAAATTGAATATGTCGAGATCGAACAGAAAGGAAAAACGTTAATATAGAGAATTTTCAAAGCATACATTTGTTGTGAGTGCTTTCTTTACACGTTCTTAACTGCTTCTTCTTTTCTTTCTTTGCCGTTTAAACGCGTTTACCGGACACACGTTCGCATCTCCTTGTTTCTTTTTTCTCGTGTTTCTTTTGCCTTTCTTATTTATAACATTGTACTTTCCGTCGTTCATCTTTTTCTTTTTTTTCCCGTAACGAAGCCTACGAACTAACCAGAACGTTACCAAGTCAGCTTTGATTTATATCAATTGTTCGATGATGATCGTTTTACGAATTATGTTATATTTTTAAAGCTGTTAATATTATATCACAATTGGCATTATTAAAGCGAGATTTTGCGATCCACGTATACAGAGATTTTTTTCCTTTTCTCTCTCACGATTCGCATGCGACATGGATGTGATGTATGGTGATTATTAACGAGGCTTGAATGATTTCGTTTCAATTTCATTTATTCTTGTTCTACATCTTTCTTTCTACTTTTTTTAACGTTTTACATTAACAATTCGTTCAGATGTAACTATTAAACGTAGAGATAAGAAAAGGCCTATAAACAGCGAGTGGAAAGCTATGAATTAAGTTGCTTGAGCTCCGACCTCGTTTCCCGATCACGATGGAGACCGTCACATTGTTTTTTAAAAAACAAAACCAAAAAAAAGAGAAGGTTGTTCACTTTATTGTACCGTTCAGAACAATGTTACACATAGATTTCCGTGCAATTTATATGGGATTAACTGTTGGGTAATCGGAGTTTCGTCGACGCGTCTTTCTCAAGCACACACACACACTCCTATGCGTGTCAGCTATATATCGTACGTAGGTTTATTACAATTTTATATACGATTATGAGAAGAAGAAAACAAAAAAAGAGACAAAAGTTTATATAATAAAAAATGGTAAAAGCTTATAACTAACAGTTATCATTGAGGATCCGGCGCTAGTTTAGCGTGTCCGAGCTTCTGAAGTACTTCTTTTATCTCGCGATACACCGACGCGTCCTCTATTGTACTTGAAATCTGGAAGAGAAACGAAGAACGGTATATTTTACATTGGCGAATAGTGAATGAATAAACGATATTACTCTTTATCTCGTACAAGAGAGACCCGGCATTTCATTTAATATTCCGTTTCACTGTACTATCAGGCATGGGCACTCTCTAGGGTCACTCTGCATTGTACGCCAAAATAACGGGGTCACGTATTTTTAAGATCATTCTGTGAAACGTCAAACAAGAAATGTAACAACTAGACGCGAGCAAGGTTGCAAGGCAATTTTTCGGAATTTTTATAAAATGAAAGGCGTGGAGTATTGTAGTAATTCTAAATTTGGTACGTTCGTTAACCAACATTTCAATAATAATTCATAATAATTTCCTCGAAGTTGTACCAACAATTGTAACAACATTTCAAGCGATATGTTTATTGCTGGCGAACAAAGAATGCGACAGATTTTTTAATCTATGTAAATGTGGATAATCTATGAACTAGATTGAATAAAGAAAGACATCATTTGTTAGTTTTGCGTGTTGTCCAAAAAGAATTTTGCTAATAACATTTTCATTTTAATTCGTACATTGTATTGTTCGATTCAAACAGAAAAGAGTATCTGTAATTTTAGCTCCGTTGTTTTGGTGTAACCTGTTTTTAATTAATCTATTCTATTCTCGAGACCAGAAGTTACTTCTTCCGTTGACGTCACTCGCCTTAACATGCCCCAGGGGGCAATTACGTCAGCTCTCGGGCCGAACGGCGCTCATTGTCCATGCCTGCTTGATATTAACGTGAGAAAACTTACTCAGGACATTTTCGAATATTAATTTAGTATTCCTCCGCGAGTAGGGACGTTTATTTTTGCGCGGTTTACCTTGACGAGCTTGGATTGGGCCAACAGGGCCACAGATTTGCGGATTATCTTCCCCGAGCGTGTTTTCGGCAGAGCTGGAACAGCTGCTGCGGTCCTAAACGATGCTATGGGCCCTATAGCAGTCCTCACTGCAGCCACCAACTCTTCGTTAATTTGTTCTTCGTTTTTCGTCGCATCTGTTCAATAAAACGTCGGCTGTCAATTTTGTAATTCGAATTTGTGTAAAACTGTTCAGTTACTGGAGCTTCCAGCTCGTTTATATGTTTATCAACTGTTTATAGGAGGGTTAAAGCTGATTATTTCGAATTCTCTTCTGGGAGATTATCGACTCGATTCTTTCGAAAATATTACAATACTTTTAAATAAAAATAACATTTGCTCGGGGTGTGCGTTCCCAGCGGATCTATTCACAACGTTCTTATATTATAATTAATTAATTGGTTATCGATCGTAATTTATCTTCGGGATATTAAAATTTTTTATTCGCCATATTTGTGAGGTGCTAAACGCTGGATTCGGATTTCAATCTTCAGGTTCGAGAACCACGTTAACTATTAAAAATGTTTTAATTTATATTACATTCTCTTTGTTATATTTACGATCTTGTAAATAAGATTTGCAGGAAATATTTTTAAAAATCACCTCACCCAAGGAATTTTTGCAAAATCGTTTTAGCTCTAGGCTGTCTACTTGGTACCATTCAAGATGGTGGCAAGGGTCAAACTGTTAGACTTTGATAGAAGCTCAAATTCTCACCTGGTCTCATTATGTAAAGACACAAAGGAACCTCCCCTTTGGTAGGGTCGGGAACACCGACGACAGCCGCCTCGGTGACGTCAGAATGTGCCATAATCACGTCCTCCAGTGCGGCTGTAGACAATCTATGACCTGCGACGTTGATGACGTCGTCGTCACGCGCCATAACGTAAACGAATCCGTACTCGTCTTTGTACCCGACGTCCATCGTGTCGTAGTAACCCTGAGAAGTGTTTCATCGATTACTCGTTTGATAACGGTGCCATTACTGTGTCGACTTACTGAATGTCTCGAGAAATAGATCTCCTTGAAACGATCGTCTGCCTCGTACAGCGTCGAGATGCAACCTGGGGGCAGTGGCAGCTTTATGGTTATCCTACCCATCTCGAGAGCTTCGGCCTTGCTGCCATCATCCCTTAGAATGTCAACTAAAAAATCGGTGGGTTTGATTACAATCTATTATTATTATTTATTTTTAATTAGTACTTCAGAAAGTAGTTAGTTTCTTATTTAGAGATTTTTGGGGAATGAACTGTCATCGTCCCTTAGAATGTCAACTAAAAAATCGGGGGGTTAGATTACAATCCATTCTTATTATTATGAAATAATAAATTATTATTATTATTATTACTATTAAATTTTTATTAAATCTATTATTAAATTTTTGGGGACGTACTGTGATATCCTGGAATGGGAAGACCAGTGCTGTTCTTCGGTATTCTAGGATTATGTCCGTATCCTAAACACAGAGCTGTGATAGGGTGTCCAGTTTCCGATTGCCACCAATTGTTTAAAATCGGCACCTTGAACGCGTGCTCCGCCCACATTTTCGTTTCGTAGTCGCAGAACTCTCCGGCCACGAATATGGTCTTCAATCTAACGAATATGTTTTTTTTTTCATTCTAATTTGCACATTTGAACAGTAAGTTTGTTTTAGGGATGGCTCCAAAATGAAAGACTCACGACTTCGTCGAGTACTTCCAGCTCAATACCAGGTTCTCATCGTCGCGTCTTATCACTCGAAGCGCCGTTGGCACGCAGAACAACGCGTTCACGTTGTGCAGATCGATTACCCTATGAAACGTCAGATTATCATTAACGAAATTAAAGGAGAAGAATTAAGCTTATTAAGAGAAGCTTAGAATAATTCTTAGAACTCGTAGAACCTGAAGTATTGCGCAGCATCCGGCGTCCTGTCAGGTTTGCCCTCGTACATCACGCTGGTGGCCCCATAGAGCAAGGGTCCATAGCAAATATACGAAAGTCCAACTACCCATCCCAAATCCGAAGCCACCCACCAAACAGAGTCCTTGTTAATCCCGTAAACTGTTTTCATTGTCCAACAAACGGATACAAGATGTCCGCCGATCTTCCTCAGGATCCCTTTCGGTTGACCTTCGATCCAAAAACTTTTCTATTGATCGCGAACGAGATCCTCAACTTCATACACACTCGCCATGTTCTGGCAAGGTTAAGTAAAATATGCTCGCAACATTGAACAAAGTTGCATTTATTTATTTAAACCTTCTTTAACCTTGAGGGACCTTTTACAACATTACTTGGTGGTGGGGGTTGTACTTGGCCACACATGTTCTTGGCTTTAATTACGTCGGATTACCTGTCGTTCCGGAAGTGTACAAGATATACAAGGAATCGTTGGCGTCGACAGGTTGGCATGGATGAGGTTTCGAGTTCGCCATCGCAACGTCCCAGTCGATTTGATCATCGCTGAGTGGACTCTGCCATATGTTCCTCCTTTGGAACACTATGCACCGTGGTTTCTGCACGGTGATCATGCTCAACGCCTTGTTCAGCATGACTGTGTACCTATACGCGAAATTATAGTATACAGACAAACGTTAATCGTCATATTGTTTATGAAAAAGACAGGCTGAAACGTACCGAATCACTTTGTTCGGTTCTAGACCGCAGCTGGATGCGATTATCACTTTGGGTTTCGCGTGATTTATCCTGGTAGCCAGCTCGTTTGCAGCGAATCCTGCAAAAATGATCCTTAACTTCCGTGTCGGGATGCTAGTTAATATTATTTCACATCAACATGTTTGTCTCTCAACAGGTAGGGTTATTAAACAAATTACTCCGATTTTATTAAAAATTTTTTGAACGAATATAATGATGCATTAAATTGTGTTAATGATTTGAGAGTTCATTTTCAAAAATTCCTGACTGGTACCCACGAATATAAAATACATGAAAAGAAAATTGTGTTAACAATTTAAGAGTTTATTTTCAAAAATTCCTGACTGGTACCCACGAATATAAAATACATGAAAAGAAAATTGTGTTAACGATGTAAGAGTTCATTTTCAAAAATTCCTGATTGGTAACCACGGTAAAATTGAATCGCGATAATTACACTTACCCCCGAATACCACCGAGTGAACAGCGCCGAGACGCGCGGTGGCCAAAATGGCGATTATGGTTTCCGGAATCAGCGACATATATATAATCACGACATCCCCTTTGCCAACACCCATCTCTGCCAGACATCCTGCTAGTTTCGACGTTTTTTCAAGCATCTCGTTGTAAGTGACTTTTCGGATGGTCGATATCAACGGACTGTCATGAATCAGGGCTACCTTGTCACCGTTGCCAGCCAGAACATGGCGGTCGACCGCGTTGTAGCAGGCATTCAATTCTCCACCGACGAACCTATTCAAATTCATCTTCAATTTGAAACCCCTGTTTTCCTAAATTGTTCAGGATTATTGTCAGCTACATTTATCGATATCTTCACCCTCGAGAAACCGAGGACTGGGTCAAAACCTTGACCTTTCCGTTCCTCCATTATCTTAGCCTTCATTCGTTTTTCCATTACCTTGTTCAACCCCCTCTCCTTTTTCCACCCTCATTTCTTCTCGCTCCATACTTTACTTGTTTATCATACTTGAGTCTTAACGAACTTCTAACATTATTAAAAATTTTCTACTTTCTTCTCAAGTCCCACCTGTTCAACTCTTTCACTACATTTGTTATAAATAGACTAATTAATTTTTATAGAGTAATTAATTTTTATCTGCGCATATGGTTCGATCATTTATCGAAATTAATTTTAATTAATTTAACTAAAAATAAGTAATTTATTTATTCTAGCCTGAACATTATCTGTTATCTGAAATTACGTGGAAACTACGTCGTCGCTTCAGGTCTAAATGAAGATGGCGACGACCGCGGTGAAGCTATCGACGCAGGATAATTGTATCGCAATAAACATTTTTATAGGATAATTGCGAACATTGTGTTTCGCGGGAACGATGTTCCAGCGACGCCGAGCGTCTGCGGTATGATGGCTCATGAAAGATTAACGAGGTACAGAATCGATGGCGTCCCGACGACGTATATAAATTATAAATGAATACCTACCATTTCGTGAATGGCGGGTTGGAATTGTCCAGGACCTTCGTCCACGGTTTGCTCCAGTCGATGCATTCTGACACCTCGCCCCAGAATTTCTCTGGCTCTTCCAGCGACCTCTGGTACGCCCTGTCGTACGCGGGACAATGGGAGTAAAAAGGGCTGACGACGTTATCTGGAGAACATAATGTATTCCATGCGATTTAGTTTGTTTCGATCTCTCGTCGAGACTTTTATGTTATTCTCACGAAGGTACGGTCTAATAAGTACATTATAAGTACATTATTCTGATGAAGGTACAGGTTTTATCAGAGTTGCGATAACGCTGTAAATAGTACATCAAGAAGTTCTTTTTGGTGTTATTGCAAAGGGCAGACATCAATCTTCAAGTTCAGGGTAGTCGGAGTCACCAAAAAAAAATTTGGGAACTTCGTAGACGCGTCTGAATCGATTCCAGCCCCTAATTATTTCAATAAAAATGTTGGTGGTGCTGATGCAACTTGAAATTACAATAAAACGACGGTAGAAAATCGTACATGAAATTTTAAAGGTTTGTTATAAAGGGTAGACATCAATCTTCAAGTTCAGGGTAGTCGGAGTCGCCAAAAAAAATTTCGGTACTTCGTAGACGCGTCTGAATCGATTCCAACCCCTAATTATTTCGACAAAAATGCTGGTGGTGCTGATGCATCTTGAAATTGCAATAAAATGACGGGAAAAAATCGTACATCAAAATTTAAGGGCTCATTGTAAAGGGTAGACTTCATTCTTCAAGATCATAGTAGACCGAGTCACCAAAAAATTTTTAGGAACTTCGTAGACGCGTCTGAATCGATTCCAACCCCTAATTATTTCGACAAAATTGCCGTGGGTGCTGATGCAACTTGAAATTGCAATAAAAAGACGAGAAAAAATCGTACATACAAATTTAAGGGCTCACTGTAAAGGGTAGACTTCATTCTTCAAGATCATAGTAGACGGAGTCACCAAAAAAATTTTAGGAACTTCGTAGACGCGTCTGAATCGATTCCAACCCTTAATTATTTCGATAAAAATGTTTGTGGTGCTGATGCATCTTGAAATAGCAATAAAACGACGGAAAAAAATCGCACATGAAATTTTAAGGGCTCATTTTAAAGGGCAAACTTCATTCTTCAAGTTCAGAGAAGGCTAAGTCTCCAAAAAATGTTTGAGCCTTCGTAGACACATCCGAATTTGCAATAGGTACATATAATCGAGGCAAAATGATCGGATTTAGAATCCACGTTGGAATCAGCCCGGTAATAATTTCATTGGCTATTGGAATGTAGCCAAGTCGACAACGATAAGCGTGCTAGTAGTTTCCAAGCTGTCGCGGAAGTGAAAGTGCGAAGAACGCTGGCATAAAATTAACTATGGCAAATTGGCGACGCCAGGAAGCGTTGTTACTTCTCTGTCGAATAACAATGATCGTAATAAGAGCCATTCGCCGAAGCAGAGATATCGACGAGTCTCGTAATACACCATTATCACGGCGTCGTAAAAGAACAGACAGTAGTCCGCTATATAAATTACGGGCGACTGAAAATGCGAGGAAGCGGCGTTACTTTGACGGAGCATAACAGTGGCAGGCTAATGTACAGCTGTCGGACGAAATATAGTCGCGAAAAGAAATACTAATTGCGCCACTCGTAAAATACTCGCCGTCTCTACGTCAAACCTGTTCCAGCGTTTACGATGTTAATTTTATGGGGAATAACAATCAATAAACATTCGCACGCAATTTATAGCGTGTTCACGTTGCCCGAAACTGCCGGTGAACATAAATACTTTAAAGGGAAGAGGAGGATTTCTGTGGAAAGGAGCAACGGTATCGATTACCGCGAATGACACCTGTTGCTCAAAATGGCACACGCGGGCTATTTCACGATTCATTACCGCAGAACACCATTCAAGTCTCTACTATCGCAAAGCGGTGTTCATTTTTTCTACTCGAAGATATTTCACCTTTAAAATGCTGCAAACTCGAACCTCTGAAAAAATTTTCTAAAATTTTTTTCATTTATGAAACTGCCGTGGATTTGAAGTCTGAAGTCTCCACTTTATAATGGGTTCATAAAATGTAATGGGACAAAACTATTATTATATAATAATAAATAATTATTAATAAAAATAATATAATTATTTATAATATTAAATAATTTTTTTCCACTGTTTTATGGGACAAAACCGGGGAATCTCATTCGATAAAACGATTAACAAAAAATCGTACATGAATTTTCAAGGTGCCATTTTTCAGAGGAAACTCCAATCTTCAAATCTATGGCAGTTTCGTTAACGAAAAAATTTTTGTACTCTCTTGCGGACATTCGAATTTGCAGCAGTTTTTAGGAAACATATTTTTAGCAAACATCGTGAAAAAAAATCTGGGAATAAAATGAACGATGGATTATATGAATCTAAAGACTTCTAGCTTTAAAACGAGACCAAATTCATTTTTGTACGATCATATTTGCAACGTTATTACAGGTGAAATATGTTTTGGGGCACTGTACGTATATAAATCTCCGAAGTGTCGTATTTTAATTTTCAACATTGGTGAACGCTTCAGCGGCTCGAGATGCAACAAAGATTGGAGAGATTATCAACGATATCGATGTCTTCGGGAATTCATGATTTCCAGACCTTGCCCGTAATGAATAACTTTAATGATATTCAAAGTTATGGAGATGTATGCGGCTCGTCGCTATCATGTAATTAACCGTTCGAGAAACCGGCTCGAATAAATAAGGTATAAACATTATAAAATTCCTAGGACAATGTTTATTGCCGCGGAGCAGTTTTCCTCATTGTCCACGCAGATGGCCAATTAACGCGCCCGGAGTTTCGTTCTGGCGGGAAATCAAATTACCGGGTAGTGTTTAATTAGCTGCTCGGGCAGTGTGCCAGAATTGAGAATAAATTTAATATCATTTAAATTTGAATATTTTATTTTTTATTATATATATATACAATATTAAAAATCTTTTTTAATTTAACATAACTCATTATATCTTAAAAAAAACTATATTTGGAATCGTAAAGAGCTGGACGAAACGCGTGTCTCTGTTAATTATAAAATTATTGATTGCGAACGGAAAGAACGATTTTAGGGAGACTTTCAGGGTCGAAGAATTTGATTCTGGAATCAAGTTAACTGTGGGGGCTGTTGAACCTTGAGATCGAATGTTGCCGAATCTATGAATATTTTATGCTATTCTTTTCTCGCCGAGAAATCGTTTCGACGCGTTTTCGTTTCGAGGCGATTGGACTCGTGCGAGCCGCCACATGCATACGGTAATCATCCTAACGTAACTGTTCGTTGTGCAAAAGGTCGGGGAGCCTTGAACTTACCTGGGCCGACAAGTATAACATATATACCACTTGTCCTTTGACTTTAATCGCCATGGAAACATCAATTTTCTATTTTTTTTTAAATTTAATCTATTTCTATTTTTAATTTAATTTAAGTTAATTTAACAATATTAAATTTTGTGTGTTTTGGCGCACGGTTTAATCATTAACAGACTAACAGCAAGTTTGCAAATTAATTTAACTCAATGTTTCGATCCCTGTGTCGATCATCTTCGAGATAGACATTTTTGCATCCGAAAAATAATGCATTTTTAGTGAATTTTGAAAAACTATATTGCGGCACAGCTGTGTAAAAATATCACAGAAAAATGTTAATAATAATAAAAAATAATAATAAAAATAAATATAATAAAATAATAATAAAAAATTTTTTTTTTAACTGAACCGAAAACAAAAGATTTAATATTACTACAATTTCGATCGAGAAGAATTTCAATTTTTATCGTACATGATTAAATTTAAAGGGGAAATAGTTTTATTATAAATAATAATAAAAGATATAATGGTGCATGTCAAAGGAAGAGTTAAAACTGGAGACTCCTTCAACATTTCAATTTCTGTAGATCCACATCGATCTCGACGAAATTTTCGAAGGGAGGAGGTATTTTATTTCCTTAGGGTCGCGCCGCGACGTCAAGTACCTGCTTCGGAAGCTATAATTCCGTTACTACTGTCGTATATTTACGGAATTTCTCGAATCAGTGACGCCTGCCAGAAAAAAAGGACCGGATAAAGAAAGTCATATTGGATTTCAACCCCGGATTTCCGGTTGACAGACCGCAGATCCACGGACCATCCCTTGTTTAACGTACCGCCTTGTATTCGGCCTCTGGAATGTTCATATCGAGTATACTGAACTGATTTCAATAATAAATCTATGTAAATATCAATCTTACCCGGTCTTTGGCGGTGTCAAAGCGCGTAATCAACGAAACGTTTCAGTTCTATACCGAAGGGGTAGTTTCTCTTTACAGAACCATTTTAAAATGAACTCCAAGAAAAATGTAGAAAATTTTGTCAGAATTTAAATTTCTATTCTGTATTAAATGTAACAAGATTTCAGAAAATTTGTATGACGTCACAATGGAAATTTCACCCCATAAAACGAGCCCAGATAAACTATGATACTTTTCCACAAAGTTGAAAGATGTGTCCGTTAGAATTAATGGTTGGTAGAATTGTCATTAATTCTTGCAAGAACCACGTCTTTAAAGCAGTTCGTGTTGACTAGATTGACGCAAGAACCACGTCTTTAAAGCAGTTCGTGTTTACTAGATTGACGGAATAGCGAACGATTATATATAAATCGTCGATTTGACGGTGGGAATTCACACCGGTTCGCAAACGATTTTATGCAATTAATTATGAAGCGGAATAATAGCTACGAAAGTTGCAGGAATATCTAGTCGCATTAATAAGCGTTTATCGAGTTACGTTTATACCTCGTGTGTTCTCGTCTCATGAATATTTAAAGTCCCATGATGGGAACATTGTCTCACCAATATATTTTTTTGTCTTCGACGATGAATTATTCATCGGTAGTCGTCGGTGCCGAGTCCATAGTAATTTCCTATGCCACACGCGCATCTTTAATCTGTCGTTCATATGTTTGCGTTTCCGTGTATGGTGTGAAATTGCCTTAATACAATGGTAGCGCCGGTCGGAGTTTACTTAAAATCGTTTAGCGATCTCCTTGCACCACGACAAGCAGTCGTCATCGTTTGCTTACTTTCTGAATCATTCATTTTTTTAATAAAAAAATTTCATAAACTAGCCGAATAAGATGGTCAAAACTACCCTTTCCAATGGTTATTGAAACTGACCAAGAGAAAACTCTCTGAGTAAAATTTCAGAGTTTATTTCTAGCTTGCTCGTAAGGGTAGTTACAGGGTGAATTAGATTTTCAATTTTGATTTACAGGGTAAATTAGATTTCTAAAATTCAGAAAAGAAATGTGACATATTTTGGATCCCGAGGTGAATTTTTGAGAATTTTTTCAGATTTGTAAAAATTAAATTTGATGCAGATATCATTAAATTAAATGACCTGCTCGAAGATAAAGAGTGAGACACAAAGTATTCAGAGAAATGATTTCTCTGGAGAATTAGCATTCGAGTGGTGACCCAAAAAGTTGCCATTAAAAATTGCTGTATCATTATTAAAAAAAAATTTCGTATCCATGAAATGGAATTATTTTAAGATGGAAGAAATGATTAAATTTCGAATTAAAATATCTCCAAATTGAAATAGCTCAAAGGGTTAAATGGTAAGCCAGCTTTCGCATTGAACAGTCAATACTCGGGCCACCTACAGTCTTTAAAAGGTTAACAATTTTGTTTAGAACCTGTACGAGATCGATTAAGTCAAACTCCTCCGCAGTAGAATCGCAAATACTCTGCAGCTCCAGTAGTAAACACCGGATTAGGCCAGACAGTGGTACAGCGTGCGCTGTTCGAATTCTCTCCTCGCTCATCCTACCCCCTAGGACCTTGGCCAAAATTTATTAGGTGTACAAACGAACAATTCGAAGTTTTTTAAAAAATAAAAAAATCAATCTTGATCACTTCGAACAAAGGGAATCCGTCTCCCTTATATTCCTATAGTAAATATTTTGACACGATTAATTCTGACGACTAATGTTATTGTTTTTCATCGTTAGAATTTCCAACTCTCAAGGTTCTTTTGACATTGTACTTTGATCTTTTTCCGATTGTAATAAGAAAAACACCGGGAACAAATGTAGACTTTTAAATCGATTAAATCGAAACATTTATTAATTTCTTCCCAGGAAGACATTGTCGTCGTTGGCGAGTTTTAAGTTTGTTTTCAAAGAGTCGACACATTAGTTAAGAATGATTGAGTATAGCTATGACTATTGTATGCGAAAGTATTAAAGATCCGAGCTATTCAATTAGACGCGAACGTTTCGCGCGCAGATAGCAGCTGTAGAGGAACAATCGAATTATGTTAATGGGGCATTATGGGTGTTTCTTGACAATCAGATTTCGTCGAGTACCGTCTTGCACAGCTGCGGTGTTCGAGGGAATCGTGTTAACGGCAAAATGCGTTGCAAATGCGTCCTCATTCGATTAAAAAATAAAAATGTAGTTAAATAAACAACGAGACTCGTATATTCTTTAAATAATTTGGGAAAGAGTGACCAGTTTAGTTTCTACCAAGGGAAGAAAATCTTATACTCCATTGTAACGAACGACATTTCCTATTATATATATTTTCCGGGGAAGCAATTTAACTTTCTTTCTCCGGGACTGAGAAAGTTGAACAATATATATATATATATAACTCGAAAGTATGACATCGTTGATTTTTACCACGTTTTTCAGATGTCATTGCGAAAATGTGTGGGTTGTATGAATATTAATACAACACTAAGCGTACCGAAACATGTCTCTTAAAATTTATACGATTAGAACCCTTTAGAATAGTTAAGGTTTTGAATTCCATTTATATTCGCGACATTTTTCCGATTAAAATGATACCAAACACGATACAGTTCGAATTTTCCATGACTGTTTAATCCACGATTTAGTGGAACTGGATCTGAATCAGCTGGTCGAGGCAAGCAATGCGATAACGCGTTGCTTGCCTCGGCCCTGCGAGGCAACGTGTATTGGTTGCCTCACCCGAAAATTTTCTCGGTCAGCTCTTGTGTTATTGTGTGGGTAAAACCCTCGTCCACAAAAATTGTTCATTTGTTACTTATTCAGTAGTTTTTCAGATGATTTAAATACTGATGTCTTTGGTTATAAATTTCTCTGTATTTCATGAGACATTCATAATACAAAGAATAAATATTGAGTAGAAATGAATAAATTTTTTTTAGTAGATACTCTTCTTATGTTTTCCCTCCTTAAAAATTTTTTTTGACGCTTTATTTTACACGTCTGTCAAACCAACAATATTTTTGGATTTCGAAAAATTTAAAAGAAATTTGAACAAGATCAAAAACACTAGTCTCGAAGCGAAAATACAAACGCCTTTACGTATGATTAAGACAAGGTATCTATAAAAGAAATTTGTACAAAAAAAACTCTTCGATAATTGTAAAAATCCTGTTAAAATCATTTCCTCGATTATTCCCTCTGCGAGACATTGCCCGGTTTACTTAAAGACGACGCGCGGAAGAAACTGGCGCGCGGCCGATCCGATAATTTAAATATCACTGGAGAAATAGTAGTTCCTCGCGTATTTTTCCCGCGGAAAATTTTCCCGGTTGTTTGGCTTTCGACGTGGAAAAATACTCACCGTCGTTGTTTCTGTTCAGCGTCCTCTCGCTCGCGATGGACGACTGGAAATTCGTCTTCTGCGAGTCGGGGGACTGCGAGGCGATCAGGTCGGCGCTCACCTGTCCCAGCATCGTCTGGAAAAGTCCTAGAAAAGTCCTGGAAACTCGATGGCTGAAGGGTGAGGGGGCGGCAGCTCGAGGCCGGGTCCACCCACGATGTCTTCCCGGCCACTTTTCCTGCACGGGATCGTAGGAGTCGGTCAGTCCGTCGCTGAAAATAACAGTTCGATTAACTATTCTCGAATTATACAACAGTGCACTGCTTAATGACCTCAAATCATTTACAAAATGATTTAATTATACGTATCTTAATCGCTTAAACCCTTCATTGCATGATTTTTTTAATTGGGATGAAAAAATTGAAAGAAGATCAGTTTTTGTGTTTTATTTAAGAGAAAAATATTTTTTTAAAATTGGGACAACGTTTTCAGAGAAATAAACATAAATAAACAATTTATGTTTATTCATGACTGTGTTTATACATTACATAAATTGTTTGTTTATGTTTATTTTTCTGAAAACATTGCTCTAATTTTTTAAAAATATTTTTCCCTTAAATAAAACACAAAAACTGACCTTGGACTGACCTCCGTGGACGGAGGGCTTACAGACAATATTTTTATATCTATGATAAATTATTGTACCTCTAAAATGATGATAATGTACTTTCTTTGGTGTTACAACTATAAGAATAATTTTGTTCCGAGGTAACAATGATGTTACCTGTAAGGGTGTAAAATATATTTAGATTTCTATTAGATTTCTATGTTTACAACTCTGGCTCGAAGCAGGGTTAATAATTTCAAAATCTAATTGTTGAATTCCGAGAAGTTAGACGAGACTCGAGAAAAATGAGATAACCAGAAATTCTAACACCCTCCGGATCTCTTCGACGCCCACCATTGGGTGGCAGAGCGCCCACGTCGGGAAATTATGGCTTATCGGAATCGACGTGCTCCCTACATATTCGGATAAACGGAGTTCCTCTCCAACGGTATTATAGTATCTTCTGTTTTCAATAGTAATGACGCGTAATTAGGTTTGCGATTCGATAACGCCTCCGAGTAATTGTTATTTCAACTGAAAACTGCGTGGAATACTAGCAGAGTAATTTTCTGTATTTTTGAATAATACTAGAAAAATATTATATTAATACGATATTACAATAATATATTATATTATATATTATATCACAATAATTTGAATTATACTAGCTTCATTAATAGTGATTTATTTATTTACATTATAATTATTAATAATTTGGATTATATTAGCTTCATTAATAATGATTTATTTATTTATATTATAATTTAACTAATATATTAAGTAATATAGCCAATAATAAAACTAAATTATAATTTAACATGTACATACTTGGTAAAATGTGTATATTAATATGTGCTCCAAATGAGTTTGGTAAATTATAAAAAAACAACTAGTCAAATAAAATGTACAATTCAACGAATATCATCGCCGACAAAATGTTAACAAAACAGAGAGATTAATGCTCGACAATAAATAAAGAGGACTTCGTAAAAAATCTTGAAGCATTATTAAGAAGTCGGTGAATAAAATTCACAGTTGACTTATTACCATACTCGGTAAAATGTTGACAAAACAGTGGAAATAATGCCCTCGAAAATTTTCTGAAAAGTAGCAGAGAGAGATGAAGAGGATTTCGAAGGATCAAAAATGAAATTAGCATCGGTCGGAGGGGTGGAAAGATATATTTTCGGACGTTTATGCGCCACGGATTGACCGTGGGACGACCGAAAAAATTGGGGTTGTAAGACGTTCTCCCACCCCCTCTCCTATTCCGAAAACAACCCTCTCATATGTTTGACTTTCAAAGAGTTTATTCCGGAGATCCTTCGAGACACGTGTTCAGCTCGGTCGAACATTATAATCGCGGCGGAATTTTCTGGTTCGTGGATTCCACGAAAATGTGCTGTTTCGAAAATTTTCTGGAAGCTTGGAAATTACGTATTTACTTATGTGAGTTTTGTGGCATACAGTCAAAGTGAAGTTGTACCAGTGACTGTCACGCGTATTTGATTTCGAAAGTTTCGGAAACGGTTTTCCACTGTAGCGTTTCGTTTTCAGTCTGCTACTCGATAGTGTCTCGTTGCGCAGCGCTACAAGGGGCTCTTAAAGGAGAAAATTGACGAAGGTAAGTCAAGTTTCCGAATTTTTTTAGAGATAATTACCAAATGAAAAATTATAATTTTTTTCGAGTTACAAATCTGTAACTTTCAGATCTGTATTACAAATTTTTGCATCATTTTTTAAATTAGATTTTAATTAGATAGCTCTTTGCTTTGAATGATCGATTCTAAATACTAGGTAGACATTGTGTAGCAAAAGATCAGCTCGGTCATCATTGTTCCATATCAACAATGACGAGGTGGTATAAGTAATGAGAACAATGTGGAAAAAATCTATCATTTAAAAAACGATATGACAGGCCTTATTCCTGCGTTTAAAAGTTTAGCACATAGAATTCGGATATCTATTTTTATTTGTCAACAAAAAATATTGTTTTCCAACTTTTTATTATTCAACTTTAATAAATGTCCAATTCATATAACTAACTATTTTTCACGAGACAACCACTCTTATATAAATTTTCATCGGTAAAATGCAACAAATCATGGGCAGCCATAAAAAATATGCTGCTGGTTTAAATTAATTCAAAATCTGCCTACTTTTACTATCTACGATTTACTAAAATTCAATGTATGCTTAAAGGTTTGATCAACGAATCAACAAAGCCATTTTGCAATTTATAAAATTCTTTTGAAAAATTTGTTTGAAAAAAATGAATGTTGTACTAAATGTTTCAAAAGATCAATAATAACTGTAAATTAAATTTTCAAGGTTGAAAAAATTTTATAAATTGCAAAATTCCTTTGTTGATTCTTTGGTCGAACCTGTGCGCCGATATCATAAACAAATTTCTATTAATTCGATAAATTATTCCAAAATAGAATATTTATGTTAAAAATGATTGAAAAACAACTGGCTAAAAGGATTCGAGTTTTAAGTGATTTTTTCATTGAGCTTTACCTGTGGATCTCGATGATCTCCCAGTCCTGAGCTTTGATAGAACCGTCTGGAGTGTAGGACGTTTCTTGGCAAACTGTTCAGCTTTTAATCCATTACGACTCGAAACGGAGCAACTTTTCTAAAGTTCACGACGAACAGGATTCGAATGATCGTAGATCGCGGTCGGTTCCTTCAGATACTCGTGGCACGTCGACACTGAGGATCACCGAGCGAAACCGATACGGTATGTACAATGTGGAGGGTCACATGACCGATCTACATCCTGATTAAAATTTGATCCGTAGGTCGTCGCATTCGATTAAAACTGAAATCGTCAGGCGGCCGAGCGCCTCATCGAAACCATTTTCTGATTCCTCGTTAAAGCTTGTAGCTCGAGAATCTCGATAAAATCACTATGAAATACTTGAACATGCTCTCCTATCTATAAATTAATAAATTAACGAATAATAAATTATTTAGCCAATTCTATCGTCGCACAGTGTTCAGTCGCTTATGAGACGTGGCAGGAAATTAATAACTTCATTAAGTTCCTTAATACTTTTTTTTTTAAAAAGGACCTGGTATTATTTGGAAAAAAGTGAGCAAATAAAATCAATTGTTATTTTTCAGAAGTGGTGGAAAGCTCAGGGAGATACTTTATGGCTCTTTTCTAAAAGATCGAATCACAATTAATGTACTTTGAGTATATGCGCTTTTATTATTATTATTATTTATTATTATTAGTACTTTTGAGTATATGCGCCGTTAAGTGGCTCAGGTATAGGCATGTCCCGCGGTATAGAACTATTTGGTCCCTAGTTTTTACCCCCCTAGAAGGGGACGCTAAGAAAAAGGTTTCCAATGTAAAAAAAGGTGAAATGGTCGCTAAAATTGGTAGAATTTTTCCAATAGCGAAATCAAGGACAACGTCGTCTATTTTTTTTTGTTATTTTTACAACATGGAGAAATAAATAATTATTTGAAAGTTAATATTAGGAAAATAATTAATCATATTGTATTAATGTTACATTGATTACCTTTAAATTTTATATTTTTAAACTTACGTTTTTTTTATTAAAATAGTTTAAAAGAAAATATTGAATTGTGAGTTCAAAGATGTATAAACATACATACATACATACACGTCATTTTCAACAAATCGAGTTTCTTAAGAAAAAAACGTGGTAATAAAGAAATATGAACGAAGCACATAGATTTCTATCTTCTCTCAAGAAACTCGATAAATCGAAGACGTCCAGACCCAACGAGTCTTTCGTATTTCCTCCGACCGTCGATAATTTTTAGCCAACTTTTTGTTAACTTCCAGCTCGCAGTTTTGTAAAGACAAAAAAGAAAAGAGTCGTTTTTACGGAAGTGAGAGAGATGCCGTCGTGATTAAGCTATCCGTGTGTCACGGCAAATATACTTTCCACAATTTTCCGGTGTATTAGACGGTCAAGGTGGAGCACGAATCAAAGAACTGTTCAGGCATAAACACCGAGAGACGAAGTCTCTCTCGCCTCCCGAGAGGTTGATACATACTGCGAAACGACTTCTCGAGAGCTGCCACAAATTTAATCGTTTCACGAAAATTACATTAAAGCCCGTCCTCACTTGGGAGAGGTTTGTTTTACGCGGTAACTTCGCGAAGAAGGAACGTCTCGCTGAAAAATTCATCGGGCCTAGGACAACAAGTTTTTCACGAGTTCCTCCGATCAATAAAGGATCTTTGCTTTTTCATTACTAGACTGTGGATCTTTATGCAAGGGAAAAATTGTCTCCGGTAACTCCGAGCGGCGAGAGTCAACGTGGATATTAATTTTTTTTTTATTTTACTTTACTTTATTTTACTTTATTTTTCATTTAATTAATAATCATGTGGATTGTTCCTCTCTACTTGCGCAAATCAATTTTTATGTACTGGAATTATTAATTATATAATATATATAATATAATAATAATTATATTAATAATATATTAATTATATATTATATAATTATGGATTAATTAATCCATTAAATCGCACTATTTATAATCGTGTTGATATTGTTCACCAATTCTTTATTAAATTTACAAATACAACTACACCCTTCTTTGTTGTTGTTTAAAGGATTACATTCCGTTTATAATAAATAATAATAATAATAAATCATTTTAACAAGTAGACGAGTGATTTTAATCAAAATCATTTTATTTTCTATTTGAAATTGTAATATTAATAAGTTGAGGTGAAAACATAAAACTGTTTTAATTACCACATTTTTATTAGTTCGCTTTCTTATTTGTTTGTTTTTTTAAGGATTCCG
>CM052327.1:8467941-8509324 GCA_028455615.1 Lasioglossum zephyrum
TATAATTAAGGAATAATTAATCTATTAAATCGCATTATTGCAAATTCTTGCACTATTTATATTTGTGTTGATATTGTTCACCAATTCTTTATTAAATTTTCAAATACAACTAAGCCCTTCTTTGTTGTTGTTTAAAGGATCACATACCGTTTATAATAAATAAATAATAATAATAATAAATCATTTTAACAAGTAGACGAGTCATTTTAATCACAAAATCATTTTATTTTCTATTTGAAATTGTAATATTAATAAGTTGAGGTGAAAACATAAAACTGTTTTAATTACCACGTTTTTATTAGTTCGCTTTCTTATTTGTTTGTTTTTTTAAGGATTCCGTCCTGCTTGTTGTAAAGGTACACAATTAAAAGGAAACCATCTGCGGTCGGAAATTCTATAATATTATGAAATTAAATTAACGAAGGATGAAAAGATGAAATTAGTCCGTACCATGCGCGATCGCTTCGCAACACATGAACAGAGATTCCCCGTTGCTTTTAGTGGTGATCCGCAGCTTTATGGACGCCAAAAACCGTTCGCTTTCTATCACTCTTCCCGTGTTTGCCCATTCCAGTTTTACGACGCCACGTTTCGCCCCCATTTCCGCTTATTAATCGCCACGTGTATTATTCAATCAGCGATTCGCTGTATACCCAATTCCTTTCGATTTATTGGTTGTCTCCCCGATTAGAAGCAGATCTTACTCGATCGAGATCTTAATATTGCGATCCAATATTCTCGGTGTATATATCCAGCGATTTTTATTATCTCTTCCTCGATCCTCGTATCATCGAGGTCATTCAAGATTTTGGTGTCTCGCGATAGGGTGAACGTAAACGTCTCCGAGACTCGAGAATCGATTCTCCCTTATTTTTATCGCCGAGCATTTTTATGTAACGATTATTTCGCCTCTGTGATTGGTCGACTCGCTTTTACAAAACATCCGAACGATTTTCGCTGAGTTTTCTACGAGCTTCCGCTTTCGTTCTTTCGAGTTCGAACGCAGCGATTCTCGCAGTATCGTTTCTTGAAAATAAAGATTTGTTGGGGTTGTAGAAAACCAGTCTCGGTTGGCTGTGGTAATTGCAATTAATAACACGTTCACATCGAACAATTTTTACTTTATTAATTTAACTTGAAGGATCTTGAAGTTCTACTCGGTTTTCAGTATTCGACGCCATCTTGGTTTTCTCGCGAGATCGGTATATAGTTCGGTATATAATTTGAACTTAACTAATTACATATGTACAGTAACAACATTAGAAACGTCCTCCTCTTCTTCAAATCCATTGATTTATATAAACTACTATAAATTCACCCTTGTATAAAACATTTCTAATTGTAAATTATATGGTCCTTAATAACCTAACTGTTAATGTGACCACATTAAAATAAACAATAAAAAAATAAATACACTTCTGATAATAAAAAATTTTCTCCACATGCTTCTTCAACGAAACATAGCATCATCGTTAAAATAAAAATGACGCAATAACGATGACAGCGAATATTAACATTTCTACTAATACCCTACGAGAATGTTTTTTTTTTTTGCTTAATACGAAAATGTAAAAACATTGTTGTGTGCTATCAAAATTTTCGCAGCTTTCCACGAAGAACGGATTCGTGAATTAATAAAGCAAGAGATTGGCTGGGAAAAATACGGCAGAATTTTTCGACACCCATTTGTACGTGCGTCACATGTTCAATTCAAATGTAGAAATGAATTTTGCAGGATCGGAGAGTTGTTTTATATTTCGGCCACCTAGAAGAACGGTGTTTTTCAACGCAGAAGGAAAAACGGGCGAGGAACCGCGATTAGAAAACATTTAAACATTAAATCACGCGAGATCACGGTGCAAAGCATGCGAGAAGGATATCGTAACAAAAAATGTTGGGTCTCCCGAAGGTACATGACCAAGAACAGAATCTCAATATGTTTTCCTTGCGTTGGACGAAACCAGAGAAAGATTCTTTGTTTGTTTTACCTCTGTTTCTTTTCCATTATTATTATTACCTTTTTACATAAGTATTTATAAAGAAAAGAAAAAAAAATAATACTAGTACAATCGATAGGTATTATCATAATTTTTTTAATTATTTACATTATCTTATTTATTATTTATTATTATAATATTAATTACCATAATCCTGCTAGGTTGCATTAGAAAATTTTGCAAAGATTCAATGAAAAAATCAATTTTGCATTAATTCATTGGATTAATTAATCCATAAGTAAATTTCGCTTTAAGTGTTTGAAAATTATGTTGCAATAAATCTCGTAGGGGAATTCCCACTAAAAAAATCGTTGAAAGCGATTTAGATGGACTCTCAAAAATGCTCACGATTCTTCACGATCAGTATTAGTTTTTGCGATCCTAACAGATCCTCGATGATGCTCATCAGCGTTGGAACCGCTGGATCAGTACCAAGAAACTTGATTGCATCTAAAAGACCTCGAAGACCTTCGAAAAACCTCGATCACAGTGCTCGAAAGAATAGCATTAAAAATCCACTGCGTATTATATAATTCTCGAAGATGACGATTCCCGATGGCGAACGATATTTAAAAAAAATCACATTATCAGTGACATTCAACTTGCATAATATTATTTTATCGAGAAATATTAGCATGTTTCATAAACTTAAATAATAAAATTCGAAGAACCATTGTACTCAGGGAATGATCTCAAAGATCTCGAAGATCCCCAATGGCGAACGATATAAAAAAAATCACATTATCAGTGAAATTCAGCTTGCATAATATTATTTTATCGAGAGATGTTCACGTGTTTCGTAAACTTAAATAATAAAGTTTAATTGGTAATAAAATTACTTAATTATTATTAATTATAGTTAATATACTAATGTACTAATAATATACTTAATATACTAATAATATACTTAATATACTAATAATATACTTAATAATAAAATTTACTTAATAATTAAGTAAAATTTAACGTTAAAAAAATCGAGGAAAAATTATGAAGAGAGTGTTTGGCTATAAGTAGCAGTTAAAAATCAGATCGGTGGGCGTCGCGACGCGTGGCGGGTAGAAGCGTTGGTTTGCGAGGTGAAGGAAGGGGGTTGCGCAACGGTCCGCGGTGCCCCATGAAATTTTCATCGGACGTGTCACGATGAAATTGAAAACGTGCGTCAACCGGGACCGCGACGAGGGTGTGATATGCGTGCGATTTCGCCTGGCCGGCCGGGCCGGCGAAACGCGCATGGCCGGCCCGCGAACCGCTCGTATTTAAGGGCTGAACGATCGCGAATCTCGCCACTATCAGCCGTACCCTTGGATCTTATCGACGCCCCCGCAAACCGAAGCCAACACTGTCAACGCACGCTACCTTTGTCAACGCAACACGCGGTTAGAATCTCGAGTGTGCAACGCGCGGTGAAGAAGAAGTCGAAGAACATCGGAGACAAACGCCGGAGGACCACCGCCGACGTTACCAACGCTGTTCAAGGACAACCCATTTCAAGGCCACTGCGTCCAGGATCGGGCAACAGGTTAGCTCTCGTTATTTCCGACGCGCAACACCGCGATCTCCTCGAGGGGGTTGGAAATCGCACGGCTGTGAATTATTGAGGGATGGTTTGCCCCGCCGATGGAATTTTCGAGTAGATCATTTTTGCCGTTTGGAAACGTCCGCGACGATTTCACACGGTCACATGTTGCTTTGCATAATCGACTAAGCCAGGATATGATGTTTATTTAAGTTCTTCAGCTGGGGGATGATTTTCGTTGGTGATGAACGTTTGTTGGAATTTTTTAGGGGATGGTTTTTGCGATTGAGCCGGATGGTGATGTTTGTTATCATTTCGAAGGACGATTTTTATTGATAGAGGGGTAAACAAAATTTTGGGGACATTATACATATTGTGACTAGGGTAACAGATGCTGTTTGTTTCATTTCAATTTTTAAATATCTTCGGTTCTAAGTCGTGTGACGTATCAGCATGGTCTCCAAAGAGAAATTGTTATTATTAAATGAGGTATTTTGGTTCTACAATTACGTGCACATTGAGTGAAACAAGTTGGCCAAGTACAGTTTCCATTTTTACAATAATCCCTAAGAAAATTCATAAAGGAAATTGTTATTATTAAATGAGGTATTTTGATTCTACAATTACGTGCACATTGAGTGAAACAAGTTGGCCAAGTAGTCTCCATTTTTACAATAATCCCTAAGAAAATTCATAAAGGAAATTGTTATTATTAAATAAGATATTTTGATTCTGCAATTACGTGCACGTTGAGTGAAACAAGTTGGCCAAGTACAGTCTCCATTTTTACAATAATTCATAAGGAAATTCATAAAGGAAATTGTACTTTTGTATTACCATAATCGAAATTGATTATTGAGATTGCTCGAAGCAGTTCTAATTCTTTAAGCTTGTTTCTCTCGAGTGTTTACATTTTTGTATTCGTAAGAGATGGTCCAGTTTCGTATTAAATTTCGCTCACGGGTTCCGCGAAGGGTAGTACGCGATCAAGCCGCCATTGAAGTCCCCGCGATTAATCTTTAATCAAAGTTTTAAATCACCCTGTTATTAGTATTCGTTTAATTACTTTGAACAAGTTTCCCACCGAACTTTTTTTATCAGCCCTTTTATATAGCACCGCAAAGTCTCGCGCCGCGTACTTTCTTATTCAATCTTCTTTTTATGGGGGTTGCAGCGCGCCTATTATTTACCTGTTGCCGAGAAAACGTTGCAACAACTGTTTAACATTAATAGCGGCAACAGCCGCGGGAGATAATTAGTCATTCTAACTAATGTTAGCGCGGCAGTGAACGCAGTTAGAAAAACCGATTAATCTTAACACGCTGAGCGTGTAACAAACTTTCCCCCCGCCATTTTGCAAGTCAATTCATTTTATCACGGGGACATGAGTTTCATTAATGAATCAACGCTAAATAATTCACGTTCCCCAAAGAAAACCGCGTTGCACTGAATAATTGAGTTACCGCGAATGTGTCAAGATGGCTGACATCAACCCACCTTCTTGCAATCCTTTCTTAAAAATCTTTTTCTCTTAATCTTTCTCCTAAACCTCTTTTTTTACCTTTCAAGTAATAACCAACTTTTTAATTCCACGTTAGTCTTTTTTTTATACTTCCTTTCGAACGAGATTTAAATAATAATTCCTCGGAAAGCGTTACGTGAGAAACCTCCCACAGTGATTAAAAATCATATCAACACGGTCCGCGCCAACGTCGTGCATGTATAAAAACCGTGATTTTTCGTTTCATATAAAGAGAATCAAACTAACAGGTATAATGGCCGCCAAATTGCAGACGAATTCTCGTTTCTTCGCAACTCCCTTCGAATTCATTAAAATTCATAACATCTCCGTGGTAATTTATTCTGATTTATAATGTTATACATTTTAACTACGTGGGCTGTTGCCAAAACGAATTCTTATAGCCTTGGAAAAAATCCTGCAAACGGGTACCAGTAAATAAACGCTTTTGTATATTTCAACAATTTATAAGCCGCAATAATAATTATTAATAAATATCAATAATAATTATTATTACCAATAAAAACGTGGTAATAATTACTAGAATTTGTGTTCATTGACTGGTATTTTTTATTTAACGTTTAACAAAGAAAAATAATAATAATTTCATTTCATTCGAGTTCATTTATTTTTGACAAATGAAGTATAGGGAACCATATTTTTTTAAAAATAAAAAAACTTCCTGAACAATTTCTTAAAGTTCATTCTACCATTATGCTCTCAGAGATGAAAATATTGCAACAAATAGCAGGAATAAAGTGGAAAGGTGAAAAGTGGGCGAGATGTAATCTCGAGAAGCTGCTCGACCAAAAGAAATGATCTCGTTGACACCTGGACAACCGGTAGCGGTCGTAAATTCCCATTATCTTCGCGTGTAGTCTCCGAAACGGAGACGGTCGCGGAAAATTGTGAAATGCGATCTGGCGAATGCAAAAGATTGGCGGAGGATGCGTGCAAGATGTTGCCGCACGACGGGAAAACATTAATTCTGTCGGGGACACCTGCGGAATGTCTCGTTCCCCCGAGGAAAACCCCTGGAACGATTCCGGGACGCGCGTTGTCTCCGAGACGGTTTTCCGGTTGTGAACCAAATTCCAATATATCTGGGCGACGTACCCTGACATCCCTGATCGGGATAACAGTGTCCCTGGACGAGGATTCGTGACAGGACACGTATTTAATCAAAAGTTTTTAAACCACCGTTCTTCTCGGAGTGGGAACTGAGAGAAATCGATTGCTATAAAATTTATATAAATTATATAAATACAATATTATAATATCATGTATAAATATTATATATATTATGTAAATCTTTTTTTATATATTATTTTATATATTATATATTATATACATTATATGATATTAAAGACAGATTAAAGATTAAAGACAGCAACATTGAAATTTCTTTATTTAGTTGATTTTGAAAATACATATACACGTTTTACCAATATAGGTCTCATTTTGATCGAATTCTCACCTTTGTTAATCCTAGCTGACCTAAAATATTGAATCGATTACAATGTGCTGTAATTAAGAATCGCAGATACTAATTTCTAAATATGTATCGAACAGTTGTGCATTTCAATCGTCGCTGTTAATGTTTAATCAACACAAATTTATTCGACTCTGAATTTTATCAATGCAGAACGATAATCTATAAACGAAATATGCAGTGGACCAACGAACCATTCGCGTGCATGCCTTCCTAAAAACAATTTCACTTTCAGTAATCAATTTTGCAAAATTCGTTATTCTCTCTATATTAAACATGTCCTTATATCGATCATAGAGTTGTTTATAATGATGAATTGTTTTTTAACAACACTTTTGCAAATTACCACATTAATTTCAACGTTTCGATCTTATTTTAAATCATTTTTAAAAAATAATTGCATCTGCAAATTATTATACTGCATGTTAAACTAGATCGAGGAAAACTATTACCTATATTTCTCAATAATGTTGTGTTGCAGTTTCTTATATTTGTTTAACACATGATTAACAAATACACTCAGCTGAATAATGCAAAAGAAGTTTGTAAAGTATTCCCTTTACCTCGATATACCTCGCATCTACAGCATTAACTGGAAGAACAGTGTTGTTTCAGAAAGTATAATTAATTTCCCAGATGGGTGCATCCAAACGGATGTCGTCACAGCAGACAAGCATCCCGGCGAGTTCCCAGATTCCATTATGCAGTATTCTCACATAATATTCCTCGCACCAGTCGCTTTTCTTTTCTTTTTTTTTGCGAGCAAGAATGAAATCGGCGCGCGATGTCACCGGAATACAATCGTGCATTGCATTCGCTTGGAATAAATCCCGGCTGACATTCCATTGCACTCGCGTTGCCCACGGCTCACCCTTCTGCAACCCTTTCTCACCCTTTTCAAACCTTTTCCCATGCTTTACACCTTTTTGGAATCCGCTCGATCGCGATCCTATGATTCCACGCATCGCTGAGCTCGGGAATTATTAACAGCCCCATAACGTCTAAGTATTCTGGTTTTCCAGGTCGTTTCTACAATTTTCTAAAAAAAAACTATTGAATCCTTTGCATTGGAATTTTGTACAAATATTTATTGGTACTTGAAGTATATGTGCGTTCTTTATTAAATGAAAATAATCAAAATTACATTATTTGTTAACAGCCCCATAACGTGTCCAAGTATTCTGGTGTTCGAGGTCGTTTCTACAATTTTCTAAAAAAACTATCGAATCCTTTGCATTGGAATTTTGCACAAATATTTACTGGCACTTGAAGTACATGTGCGTTTTTTTTATTAAATGAAAATAATCAAAATTACATTATTTGTGTATTTGTTTTACACATATAATAATCAATTTTTTGAAAATGAGAAATCAGAAAACCTCGTGACCGGAAGCTGCACAAGAAGCATACTTCCTCGTTGAAGTAATCTCGTTACGACCGAGTGGAGACTCTTGTTCTCTAATTGATCGAGTACGATCAATTTCGGGATAATGAAGACGCGATACTGATCATTCGCGCTGGATTCTGCCGGCTTATTACGGAGATCTAACAACGTTTTGAAAGTTCGTTCTAATTTATTGTTATTATGAACACAAATAAAATGAAATTATTATTTTTCTTTATTAAACGTTAAATAAAAAATATAACAAAATACCAGTAATGAACACTACATTCTAGTAATTATCGGTAAGAATTATTATTATTGATATTTATTAATAATAATCATTGGCCCAAGATATCATTATATACTGGTGCCCTAAATTTCCTATAAAAATCAATATATAATTTTTTTTATATAAAAATTCAATATTTAAATTTTTTATTCACTGGTGCAGTTACCCTATAAGAAATTGTATTTTGAAATCAATCAATTTGGAACAGCTGAGAATTTTTCATATAATGTTTATCCGTGAATGAACGAATATTCAAAGATTGATTGTTTAGGTACTTAGAAAATATCTCGACCATTTCCTCGGGCACTCGGTACGCATTAGTTGTTCAAACATCGAGTCGTTCCTCTTAAGTATTCAAGCACAGAAATTCTGAACTACTTGAATTTCAGTTTCGAAAATATTTAGACTGTGGTCTATGATGATTTAACTTGTGTTCGAGTGGCTTGGGACACACGCTGAAGCTCGCAAGTACATACTTGAACGCTTCTGGCTTCTACGAGGAACATACAATACCTCCTCATTCCAACGAGAGCTTGCTAATGTTCGAAGAAAGAACTTTTTGTTAATATTTATCTAGTAAATTATTCGAGGAAGAACCTGGTATTGTACTGTGCTCAAGAATACCATTTCAATCGACTCATGAAAATTATTTGCAAATCAATCGTTCCTTTAAAACTGTTCAAAGTATTTCATTAAAAGCTACTTCCTTCTGTTGAATTCGTTCAGCAATTGTTCGCGAGATATCTTTTTTTAAACATGTCGACGTAAAGCAATACAAGAACAATTTTATGAATGAAAATATTCCTGTACAGCAGCGTCGCTCGGGCCAGAGTTAATTAAATCAAATCATTAAATACTCGAACAGTTTGCCAAGAAAACAGCCGGACCACGAGTTACAAGGACACGAAGGTCCTCCGTTAGCGAAACGTCGCGTCGTAGCTGTATAATTCACTGCTACGATCAATGTAAAATAATTGTTAAAATAATTGTAAAAAGAAAACTTCACGTCAATTACGAAAAGCAAAAAAAAAGACGTCGAGTGACGAAGAGGACATGATTTTTTATAATTATATTCATAAGTGATCATAATTAATTTCTATCGTTATTTAAAAAATCTGATACAAGTATATTGAAAGTATGAAATATTTATAATACGAAGAACAAATGTGAATAAATACAGAGAAATTCACAATCAAAGACATCGGTGATCTAAATTATCTGAAAAGCTACTAAACATAACTAACGAGTAAATAATTCTAAATATTAGTTGAAGACAATTTTTAAAGAATTAATTAAGAGACGATTACATAAAATATATTTATTAGGATAGTCGGTAGGAATAATTTTTTATTATTCTATTAACTATTAAATTATTCCTACAGACTATCGTAATAAATATATTTCATTTTCTTTCTTAATTAATTTCTAAAACATATTTTAATTAATTCTTTAAAAATTGTCTTAAAGTAACTTAAGTCCAATTAACAAACGCAACCTTCCCCCCCCTAAATCCACCCTAAACCATTCACGAAAAATCGAGGTGTCAAGGGCAGTACTATTTTGACCGTGGTCGGAGTAACTTCGTTCCGTTCGTTGTGGTTCTATTTTGGATTATGTGTTGTTTTGTGCTTCACACTTATTGAGACGCACAAATAGCAGTGTGCTACTGATCCGACGGAGGAACATAATATTCTAAAAAAATTGTAAGTACCTACAGTTGACATTAGTATTTTATAACCCAGGATTGATATTATGTATAAAAATGGATATAAGGTATTCTTTCATATTTTGCTACTTAATGATTAGCGACGAAAGTCCCTTTAAATATATACCAGTAAATGAACGCTTTTGTACATTTCAACAAATTTTATTTTATTAATGTAGTGTTCATTGACTGGTATTTTTATATTTTTTATTTAACGTTTAACAAAGAAATATAATAATTTAATTCTAGTTGTGTTCATTTATTTTTGACAAATGAAGTATAGAGAGCCAAATTTTTTTTTAGATTAAAATATCTTTCTGAACAATTTCTTAAATGTTCATTCACTGGCGCAGTTACTTATTCCATATATATATATTTTTCTTCGTGATGCGAAGTTTCTTGTACGTTTCGCGAATAAAAGAAGTACGTGTACGCGTCTCTGACGCATCGTAGACAGAGGGTTGCAAGTTCTTAAGTATACAAATTAACAAGTATAAGTTGCAAGTTCTTAAGTATACAAAACACTCGAGCACACAATTATGTAGATCGCGATATCGTGACCCATATTCGCGGTTTGTCACGAGAGCCTAACTTGATGGGTTTCCCCCGAACTGTTGGGGTGAACAGTTTCCAAGAAAAGTGTTACTTTTGCGCGAAGACACCCCCGCGATCGTTCTACCGCCTCCGACCATGTTCAACAATAGCAAGACCGTAAATTCATCAGCCGGTAGTTCAGGCACGCAAACTCGATTAAGAACTGACATTCATTTCCGGCGAGAATCTCGCGAGCGATATCTTCCTTGGCCTCTTGATCGATTTGTCGACTGTCTCTCTCTCTTTCTTTCTCTCTGATCCACTCTTGGAGTGTCCTGAATCGTCGAGATTTGCGTGGAGTCCTCCGGACGAAGGACTGTGTTCGTAACCGGAGGAATTTTCGCAACTCCGCCCTCAGGAATTTAATCGTCGTCGGCTGCGAACTGTTTGACGGGCAAACACCCGTTGTTTTCCTCCATTCATTGAAATTTAAAACTTCCGGAACGAACGGAAACGGGAACCCGCGTTTCAGCCGCTCTAATTCCGACACCTTGTCCAACTACTGGCTGAATAACTCTCGAGACACTGTCACGAATCTGGTGAAAAATTTTCTTCTTCCAATTCGAGTCTCTTCCTCGGAAATCTGATGTAATCTCCTGATAAGATTTACAATCGTGATCCATTAAATATTTTATTGTGCGTTTATAGACTCTCCGTACATGTTTTAATTGTCCAACGAGTACAACAATTTATTTCGAACATTCTTTCGCATTCGCTAGATTTTAATTAAAAATTCACTCGAAGACCTTTTATACATTTTTTGTTCAGACTCTCTACTCACCGCTGAATTTCTCTCCACATTTAAAGCCTTTGTATGTGTTCGATGCTCTTTTTATACATTTTCTTCCACTTTTATATTTTTAAAGTCCTCTGTATGCTCTTTGCACATTTCTGCCACACTAAAAACTCTTCTCGCACATTTTTTATTCATCAAAGTATCCCTTGCTGTATGTTTAACACACTTAACACGTTTATACGTTTTTCAATCTCCTCTATACATTTTCACATTTCATGAAAATCGTTCTTCCAATTCCAAAACATTAGAAACATTAAAGAACACTGAAAACTATATATATATAAACGCCAATATTCTTCAAAATATTCAAACTATTCCCTGAGGAAGAGTTCTAATAATTTTCCATTTGATTATACAACTTGCACTTTTATATTTTTAAAATCCTCTGTATTCTCTTTGCACATTTTTTTATTTATACATTTCTCCGTACATTTTTTACATTTCATGAAAATCGTTCTTCCAATTCCAAAACATCTTGTCTGTTCCACCTTCAACGTAAACAATATTCACCTACATGTTCCACCCACAACGTCAATATTCTTCAAAACATTGAAACTATTCCCTAAAGAACAGCTCTAATAATTTTCCATTCGGTTATACAACTCGCAGCTGCAATTTACGTTCATTACAAAACCACCCAAACAAATACGAGGCGACACGAGAGAAAATTACTTGAGAACGAACCAATCTCCTCCTGTTGCAGCCAGAAATTCGCAATTATGTTTGTTGAAGCTAGCAAAACGGATTACATTAGCAAACAGACAACGTTAATATACTTGTAACAGCGTACTCCTAATAAATTCCTTCTCAGAACTTAAATCGATTTTTCGAGACTATTACTACCCTGTTGCGACACTGCGAGGTATTAAGATGTTCGATAGTGGCAATAAATAATCGTAGGTCCTCGCTAAATCGAATATCTCGAGGCAAACATCGTTCGGATGATCATGCGTCGAGTTGTTGCACTGCGCCAGTGATATAAGAGTGAATAAGGTCAGCCCGTGGGGGTATTCTTCTTCGGCGTAAGTTAAAAAGTACACTCGAGGTATTTTCAGGTCGGAGACGCTCCTGATGCTCCACAGAATTGGTCAACGGTGCTATTAAACAAGATTAGTGTACGTAGGAACAAAGTAGGGCTATTATTTGTCGAAAGAACGTCGCTCGCACGGTTCTCTGGTGTTCGTCTCGTGATGCGGAAATTAAATTACACAGTGCAGTTCTTAACGTGACAGTGGACTTAACGCAGTTCTAGCACAGAACTATAACAATGCCGCGATGTAATTACCTTTTTACTTATGTGGAAGGAATTAAAGTTGTTCGCGCGGGCTGCTAGTTTATGGGACAGATCCGCTCCGCGTTAATTGAAACGTATAAAAACGAAGGGTCTGATGCGCGGTCTTCATCAGGGAATTACGATTAGACCACCTGCAGTGTCGACCACGTTGCCCGAATTTCTGTCGGGCAATTGCGTTTGTCATAATTATTCACTGAACGTTCGCGGTGCTATCCGTTATTTGTGAACGAGACTTTATTGCTGATTTATTTATTTATTTATTGGGAGTTTAATCCGGCCAAGCTTCCCACTGGGCTCAAATCCGATCAAATCTGTTTTTAATATTTTTATGTTGTATATCCTATATTTGCATCGTGCATCAATTATATAAATTATATAAATAATTATATAAATTTCTGGCTTTGTTCATATAAGATAAATAATTGAATGTCATTATCTGATCATGATTATTCCACAATATTAACGTCAATAAATGTAGAAATATTATTTTTCGTTTAATTAATAAACATATTGATTGTTCCCCTTAAAGCAAAATCGACTTATGGATTAATTAATCCAATGAATCGAATTATTGCAAAATCGTGCACTATTTATAATCGTGTTGACTTTTTCATTGATTCTTTACTAAATTTTAAAATGTAACTACCCAGGATTATTTTATGACACCATATCGATTGTATCATAATTAAATTTTTCTTTTCGTGCATGTCCCTTCTTTGTTATTAGACGAGTAGTCTTGTATCATTCTCTTTTTTTCGTTATTATAAATAATTATGTAGAAGGGCTTCAGTCCGTCTATAATAAATAATAATAATAATTAACTCGACCAAAAATGTCGTAGAAGGCAAATGGAATTTTATATATTTTGTATCTAAATTATTTTTTCGATAATTGTCCCCAACACGGGTCTGCCCAGGGACAATTATCCGGCAGGGATACTGTTCTTTGCCACGAATGCCACAAATATGTCGGTGAAAGTTCTATAAAAAATAATGAAATAATGAAAAATAAAAACGTTTTTGTATTGTTATAGCTTTGGGACATTTATGGATAAAATACTGTACATTCATGCTTAAAAATTGATTACAAACGAGTAAAAATTTATTCCATCAAAATTGAAACGCGTAGCATTGATATTTGTTAGAATTTGTTGAAAACCTTCATCGTTCGTCGAAATACGAAAATGGGTTAATTAACAGCTGAATATATCGACGATTTCCAGAAGAGTATATTGCAACGATCAGTGAATTGGGTGAAAGCTTGTACGTTTATCGCCATAATCTTTTTTTATGCGATTGATTTATGAGCCATCAATCGGCGAAATTAATGGGCCGAACAGCCCGAGACAAACCACTTAACCATTAACACCGCAGGGTCTTAATTAAGAGCCGGGAAACAAGGAAAAGTTCCAAGTATCTTAGCGGGGAGTCGGAGAACACGCCCACCAGTTAAATATTGATACATTGCCGAATTATTTACGCGCTGCGTCATGCCTTTATTACGAAACGTTACTCAAGCTCGGAATTGTTGCTTCCGACCTTCCATTCATCGTGTCACCATCCTTTATTGCCGCGTTACATGACCACAGAGATACGAACAGCTTTAAGTTACAGCTTACAGCATATCTCCGGTTTATTAAAATTATGAAAACCAGATAGACATTTCTATTTTTCTCTTGGCTCTTGCAATGGAAAAATAGAATTTTTTAATTATATTTAGATGGGGATTTTGTGCATTTATGTACGACAAAAATTACTAATTGTTTCTCATTCTGGTTTTTTATAAAACAATCCGTGTAAGTTGGAATTTTTATAAAGATCAGCGGTGTACTGATTATATTATTTTATTCTAGCAAGCACTTTGTTGCAATGTTAAATATTCCGTTTGGTCGATCGTACGAATTGATGGAAATTAATTTTTGCACTTTATAAAATTTTCATGATATTAAAAATAATAAATTATTATTATATTATTTATATAATAATTAATATCATTGTATTCCATGATATTAAGAACTAGACTAGATTTTTTTATGGGACCTGTGAACCGATATTATAAATTATTTTCTATTTGTTGCACTGTACTTGAAATGACTATTTGAACCGAAAAAGCGTTCACATATAATTCGTGCATTTAAAACTGACGAAATTGTTTAATTAAAGGTTACTTCCTCATCAAGAACACCTATTCTTGAATTCTTTTTAGCTGAATTTTTTTTTGGAAATCTATTAAAAAATGTGAGAAGCAGGTAATTCATATTTTGCATAAAAATCGGCAGTTTGTGACCGTTTCCATGAACCTGACGTTAAACTGGTGTACGACCCGGAGATTTCTTCAGGGTTCTAATTGATGAGAGTAATAAGGGTTGGATGTAGCAGCCGGACGTGCCAAAACTACGGATTTCAACGTTGTTTACCCTAGCACTGGTAGTCGAGTCGGATTTATTGGTTATTTAATATAATCCCAGGGTCCGTCCGTCTGTTTTTCCGTTTCTTTTTTCGTCTCGGACGAAGAATCGGACTCCCGCGACGACCGATATACAGCAGCACAGCGAGAACTATTAAAGAGTCCGAGCACGTAAGGTCGGTAATGCGATTTCTCCGACTTTGAGCTCACTTGTGAGATCACATTCGGATCAACGAGACTTATTTACTCGATATTCCGTGACCGTCTTGTGTAACACAATACCCTCCTTCGTTTTCCATAGCATCGACAAACAGTGGACCCTCTTTCGTAACTGATCGCACACCCCCTGCGAACTTTCTGCCGGTGGCATTTCCTCGATCAACACCTGACACCTGTTTCCTTCTGCAGCTCGAACTTCGAGAACGTCGCACGGTGATCCTCTCCATTGATTTAGCTGACCAACATTATTTATAATATTTAATGGCCACAGAATATTTTCAAATCGCATATACCTAATATCAGTTTTTATTTGTTAAACTATTAATTATTTTAATTTGTGCGCGTCAAGGAATATGCTGTGAGAAGAAAGCGGGCAAATTCGTGCAGCTAATTTAATATTAATATCTGTTTTATTCTAAACAAAAATCTTTGCAAATTATAACAGTGTTTAAAAAAATGTTCGCACTCACCTGGAAGAATAACAGAATTATTTATAATATTTAATGGCCACAGAATATTTTCAAATCGCATATAATATCAGTTTTTATTTGTTAATTCATTGGTCCAGCCACCCCTAGTAAAATGAGTACGACGCAACAATGTCGGATAAATAAAACTCCTTTTGCATTGTCCCGACAATACAAAGGACTCCTTGAAATTCTCCTATGCATTCGTCGACACAGCTATAAATGTTAATGCTTTTTATGATAATGCCAGAATGCTGGTAGGCAACGCGCGGCGAGCGATTTAATGGAAAACCTGTTGCTGGAAAATTGATTTCCCTTCGGACTTCCGCGTATCCATACGCAACGAGCTTAATCTTTTTGTCGTCACGAGATCGTAGTCTTTATTTTTAATCGGTCTGCGTGCTTCTAGCCTGCTGCTTGATTAACTTGTAAATTGTTGAGCAGGCGTCGTGTACCCATTGTAACCAACAGAATGAAATTACTGTAGAGGAAGCTGAAGGAACTTGGAAAAAAAAACAAAAAAAAATTGCACAAACTCGAAATCATTTAATAAGATGGAAAATCCCAAAAGAAATTGCTATTCAATATTTAATATTGAATTTTTATATAAAAAAATTTATATATTGATTTCTAAAAATTCAATATTAAACTCAAATAATATTAAATTTCATATAAAAAATAAATTACTCGAAAGATCTCGTTGGTTTATAATTGTTCTTGATCGGGAATCGTTTTGGAAGGATCTCTGAGAAATATCTCAGTGAGAATTGGTGGTAATCCTCGTTTCGATGACGACCAAACTCGAAATCATTTAATAAGATGAAAAATCCCAAAAGAAATTGCTATTCAATATTTAATTCAATATTTATATTGAATTTTTATATAAAAAAATTTATATATTGATTTCTAAAAATTCAATATTAAATTTCATATAAAAAATAAGTTACTCGAAAGATCTCGTTGGTTTATAATTGTTCTTGATCGGGAATCGTTTTGGAAGGATCTCTGAGAAACATCTCAGTGAGAATTGGTTTGGGATTCGGTGTTTTTCCAGAAGGAGGAGAATGATGGGCTCAACGGTGGTAATCCTCGTTTCGATGACGACCATGGTGATTCTCTGCAACAATGTCTTAGAAGCTTTGCCGTCCCAATGTAATCCTGGATTCCGGGACGATCTTCCCCCAAGGATCCGCAAAGTCTGCGCCGCCCTTTCCAGGATATACGAGCTGGGCTCAGAGATGGAGAACTACATCGACGACAAAGAAAGTCATATAACAGGTAACGAATGGTTTCGAGGAACGAAGGATTAAAACAGGACGTACAATAATTTTGCGACTATTTTCAGGTTTCCACGAAACCATCCCGTTACTGGACAGCGGCGTGAAAAGACAGGACGTGGACCACGTTTTCCTCCGTTTCGGAAGGCGTCGTTAGACCGACTCGAGTTATGCTTTACACTAAGAAGACACCGAAACAATTTACCTCTCATCAATTGATCGTCTCATCGTCCAGCTGCGGAAACGATATTTTCTGATTTATTTTCGACCTTTAAGCGAAACTATTTAACGAGAATAACACGCCGTTTCTGTATCGAGCGTGCTACGTTTGGCCGAACCACGAAGGGGTTCGTCTCTTCTTGCAAATAAATTCTTTAGCCAAAGCAGAAGCAACTTGGAACCGACGTCGACTAATTCATTTAGCTCGAACTCGATTATATCTTCGTAAGATAAACAACGGGAGCCACGATGCATAGTTATCTCTGATAATATTTTCTCTGATCGGGTACTCTCCCGTTCCAATGTAACTTCGAGCAACCGGGAGACTTTATCTTTCCTATAATATATTAACGCGAGGATGGCTCGCATTAGAATAAATATTAATAGAAGGAAACCTTATTAAAATATTATATAATTGTTATTTAGTTTCAATGTTTAAACGGGACAAAGTAGCTTTCTTCCGAGGAAGATCTAGTGCTTCTCGAGTCCAGCACGGCGGCCATTTAAGAAGTTGATATGTAATTTATGCAAGAAAAATTTATCTTTGCTATAATATTAACGCGAGAATGATTTAAAGTAACAAACGAATAAATATTAATGGAAAGAAACATTAAAATATATCAAGTATTGTTGTTACTTTACGATGTTATGAAACGACGACGTATTTTTACAGGCTTAAATAATTATAAAGAAGAGAACACACGAATCATTGAATTCGACGAGAATTTTATTTGATCGCGTTGCAACAGAGACGGAGTAATTAACGACTGTGTAAAAATAAAACGCAAAACTTGTTTCACAATGCACAGGGGGTGGCTTAGCTATGTTTTGTTAACGACAAACAACAACCGAGTGTAAAAGGTTCAAGACACATGCATAACAATCCAATGTACAAGGTATATTCCGTAACCCTATATCCGATAATCTAATTTGCCACGACTCGTACAGCTCCGATAAAACACACTCAAGACTCTTTTGTTCCCTCCATTGAAGGCGGAAAATAGTTTCGCGGATTTTTATCGTTCTACTTATCTACAAAATTCTGACTCTGTACAGGCCATTCGCGTATCTCTAACACGTCAACGAGAACCTGACGTTCCTCGCGCCGATCTCGATCGTTAACAATTCAAAATATTGCAAGTAATCGAGTATAATAAACTCCCTACGCCATTTTCGTTTTTACACTTGGAACACATTCTATGGCAATCAAAGAAACAAATCCGTCAGTTTAATCGATTTTGCGGATTTTAGAGGGCCGAGCTGGCCGTCGCCAGCTACTAAAATATTTCTTGTCAACGTTAATCAACATCTATCAGAGAACATTTATAAATAATGTATTTCGTCTCGTGAAATGAAACTTATTATTTTACCAATACTATAGCTTTTCATGCTCTTGCAATTCGATAAAATTGTACTACCTCCTAGGCACCACGTTATTGAAAATCTTTTTGAAATCCGTTTGAAATTTTCGATAAAATGAAAATCGTAGTTTCAATGGAAGAAATGCCGGCCCTCTAAAGATTAAAAGATAACCGGACTATGTCCGACAGATACCTAGGAAAACGGGAAAAATTGAGCTCCTCTCAGATGCCCGAATCATACAGTTTGCCTGTAACGGTCACTACAACGATGTTGGGGTGGCGAGAACGATCCCCCGCAAACTTTTATGTACAATTCTGAAGGCACCTAATGATCATCAAAGCTTTACGTATGTCTAGTAACGCTGGGTCGCGCGTGTGCGTCGTGAGATTGCTTGGTATTTACGCTAGAACCGCTGGACTCGGCTAAAAATTACACGTGTGAGCGTTATCTACCGTCGACTCGGTTTGCCGCGACTCGAGGAGTTTAAGTACTTATGCTAAAATCTCGAATATTTACAAGCCCTATCCTATCACAGGATAATAAGTCGCGGCGTGTCCCGATCGACCAACAACGTTCGCCGAAAAATCGAACTTCCGGCGTTGGTTCTCGCAGTGCAGCTATGGTGGCGCCGAATGGGGAGGTTGGGGTCAGCAGTTTGATGTTCCACAGTGCTTATCGTTCGCGAAGTACGACACCGATACCACGTCCCCGCCAACATTTATCAGACACTGTCCCTGAAACGCATAAAACAAAACAGGTTATCACGATCCAAACCCATTCAAAGTCGCATACTTCGTTATTATTGATCCTACTTGATTTTTATGGGGACTGTGGAGGAGCACGCATTTGGTCATAAAAAACGCGACCATGGCATTGCCTCCCAAGGCCGTTATGTGTGCTCGAACGATCGCCAGAACCTCCATTATGAAACTGTGCGTGAATCCGCTCAAACCACCGTTCTAAAAGAATTATTATAAAACATATTTAATGAAATCCTTAACAAATAAGAGATTAAACCTGAACATAATCTCAGGATTGAACCTAACCTCTCTGATTGACGTGCTCTCGCGGATAAAGAAAAAGTTCAGGTTCCCTAGGTACCTCTCTATCCGACCACCGGGTAGATACGAAAGGGGGGTTATATCTACACCGTATCTCCCTTTTAAAGGCACCTGAAAATTGATTATCGATTATAATAACTTCGTACATTTCCCCCGAAAGACGGACACTCACATGTTTGTGTTTATGCGTTGCGTGAAGCTTTGTTCGCAATGGTGAACGGGTCCTGGACTTGAACCCTACAGAGTTGACTAGGTGGGAAGAGTTTACTGTGACGATGCTGGACGCATTGTCGGATGAAATTTCGGCGTGGTCTACGTCCAAATTAAATATCATGTCAGTGTCGTCTAAAAGAACAAAACAGTTCAATAAATATTTAGATCCTAATAGCAAAACTAGCATTATCAAATCACTTACCAGATTTTTTAACCTGGTCCTTGCTAACAGAATGAGTTATCAGCTTCTTTTTGGCCTTGCTCATTTTAACTGGATCGCCTAAACCAAGAGCCATGCCTATGACCGTGAACTGTATCTCGTCTGGTTCAGGAAGGGCCAGCTTAAACTGCATGTCGCAAAGGGCACACGGGATCATTTTCCTCAACTTGAAGTACACAGACTGCAAAAATAAATGATCGTGATAACACTATCTTAAAATAGAGTATCTTTTAGTTGCAAAAATACCTGTAGCAATTTAGCGAAACATTTCGATGGCATGGACGCGAACTGTCCCGCAGGAATCTTCGTCCTAGAGATCTGAGTGAACATTTGCAAGTTCCTAACAATCTCCAACTCGTCGAGACCCGGGATCGTTTGAGTATTTACTACGTGGAAGTCTTCGGGAGGTCTGTCATCCATTAACAACGATATCCTATCCATATCCTCTATGTCGTCGACTTCTAGCACGCAAGTATCCCTGGTGCCAACGCTGAAGTCTATATCAGGCAGTTCTTCGTCGGACTCGTCGGTGTCCGAGGTTGGTACCCGACCATTTTCAACATCCTGTAACGAATAAATTATTAACTCTTTCCCGTCGAATTCCGGGAAATCGACACTTCTCAATCTTATCCTACCGCTACAGGTTTGAGTCGATAGAACTCTCTATTTTTCTTGACAGTCTCCAGCAAAGTCTTCTGGATTTCCGCTAGCTGTTCCTCCTTGTGCCAAGAGTTTCCAGAAGCAATTTGCGGCACCGACGGAGTCGGCAAAGCACCCAAAAAGACAGCGCTTCCCACAGCCATGCCGATGATCAGCCTCTCTCCGACAGAGACTTGCAGTTTCAAGCCGAAAATGGCGTTCATACCCTTCACCTTTAATTTGTTGAGGAGCAAACTATGCAGCTCGTATTCTAGAAATGGCAAGCAGTCTGATATCTCCTTCGCGTTCAGCTCGGCCCTGAGATCTTTCTTCATTTTGCACACGGTGGCTTGTATTATACATCCCCTCCCTGTCATCGCCAGACTCTCCGGCAGTTCTATGGTGGTGAACATCACGTCCGGTACTCTAGCACGCTTGCATATTGCACATTTGGACACGCTCACGCGGAAAGGCACGCTAGCCTCGTTGTAGGGCAAGTGACAGAGGCTACATTTACTTTGGAATTGCGCGTCGTGGTCTTTGCTCTCTGACGTGTGCCTTACTTTGCCACTTGGATGAACAGAAGTCGTCACCGACGAATCCGTCTCGCTTTTCTCCGCTTTTACAGGCACTGGTTTCTGTTGGGACTTTTCTACTTCCGTGGGGTTTGTCACCGAACCGGATTGTACTTTGCTCACAAATACGTTGTCCACGTCCTGAGTCGAGCTGTGCAGATTGATGACGGCTGCGGTACCGTAAGCGTTCAACACGCAAACATCGTCGCTGTGAAAACAGATCATGGTTTCGCATTTAAAAAATTTTGTTTGGTGTACGTATAGTATGTAAGGTTAAGCTTGATTGATAGAATGACTTACCAGATGCTAGTCTCTTCCCTGTAACCGATGACAACATTGCACGCCAATGCTCTCGCATGAGAACGAACCTCCATTCGAACTTCTTTCCACCAGCTATCGCGACTCTCAGGCTCCTCTAAGTTACTGATCCTCTCCAGTAGTTTGACTGACCTTGAGCTTACAAGACCACCTATCTCAATATACATATAATATTAGTAAATATAGTAACAGAAGGATGTAACATCTTCAGGGAAAAATCAACCTCCAGCCTGTACTCTAAGAAATTTAGTTCAGACGATCAAAAATCTTACCGATATGAAGAATAAATCCGGGCGGGTATTGCTGCATAGTGATAAATGGGTACTCTAACATTTCAAAAGCATCCTGGTTCATGGTTCTTATCACAGCCGTGGGTGTCTTCAGGAACCCAGTCATGGATCTATCGGTCCCAAGAGAATTGCCTGCGACACACGATACAAATTGTTATTAATTAATCAATCGAGTATCTGCTTGATCTTGTGTGTACGTAAATTATGTCTCTTTGCGAAAGGAATGTCTCATAAAGTGATGGGACTACTCATCGATAGTACATCGGTACCCTAAGCGAAGTATAGGCAAAGAAGTATGTAATGTAAAAAAATGATTACCTATAACCGTGTGGGTTCATCGTGACTAATGAGAGTTTTTGGTACAGGAATGTTCTTCTTTGCCGGGTATAACTCACTTTATGAGGCAACCTGTGATTCGAATCTGGGCCCGCAATGAACTACCTGAGGGGCAATGCATCGGTGAATATAGTGATTCGAGAACAGATCGAATAACAACGCTGCTAACAAGGAGACCGCACGGTTCCTATCTCTGGAATTCGTATAGTCTCGTCCAAAAAGGGGGTTCCGGAACAGTACAGTCTCCTTGCAAGATGCATAATCAGCGAGACTTTACGCGAGACCTGACAAGGTAAAAGTAATTTCGTGATTATTTTGGTCGAGACTCACCTTTCGGGGTGATGCTCAGGTCAGAGTCACTGGATCTTCGGTGCAATGACACTGCGGGCTGTGCTTTGGTCGTTGGCACCTGACAGACTTTTGAGACCATGGAGGGAACAGCCGGAAGTGGACAAGGTGGACTTATAGATGCCTCGTCCTGTTGCCTGTGATCGGGAGAAGGACGGGACACACACGAGTTGTCAGTGATATTAGCAGTGTTAGTAATATTAGTGAACTCGTCGTTGTTCGATATTTCGCTTATATTACAAATGCTATTACTGTTGTGTACCGCGCGATCAATGGATGGTAGTGACGTCGACTGTTTGTTAGTATCAATCGGTTTTAATTCCTTCAATTCTATGGCACCGCTACTATACCTAAGGGAGTCGTTGCTCTGCGTATCTACGATGAACTCTTTCACAGCGAGCTCGTGCAATCGCGGATCGATCACGGATCTTTCTGCGGTGAAACTTTGTCTCGAGCTGAACGACTCAGTTCTATGTGAGTGCGACTTCATTACGGTGTCGCTAATGATTATGCTCTCGAGAGAGGAGTTGTAGGAAGAGGAGTCTGGCGTGAGCGGTGGTAGCATGGACTCGTTCACAGGATATATGATGTCTGAGGACTTGTAGATCTGGAGACGTCTCTTCAGACACTTGTTGTGCAAACTTTTCCGCAGATTCGTCGGATGGATGTTCCTGTACAGTCTGTCTCTCTTCTTTCTCTTCAATTTGTAATGATCGTTATTGTTGTAGCCGTCAGGATGATCCATCATCTTCGTGTCAATTATTCTAATCAGGTCCAGCATCCTGCGTTGCCTGTTCTTATACTCTGTGTTATGCATATCGTTGCAGGATGACTGTATCAGACTTTCGATGCTGGACGAGGTCTTCGAAACAGAGTCTACGGTCACTTTACTGGCCATGTTTTCTCCGACTTGAGACTCTGCGATCGTAGGAGTCTGGAACTGATGCAACGACGGCAGCGACTGCGACAGCGTCGAAAACTTCAGCACATTATGCTCCTCCATCTTATCGAAGCGTTCCATGTCTTTGAACGAGCCTCTGCGAGGACCACTGTCGATTTCCTCGATCTGTAACCTTTCTTCTTCAATCGCTTGACCGAACTCTACTTTGTCTTTTCTTTCCGTATCGCTATTTTGCAGCAAAGAGTATGCGGACGTGGATAGGTCAGAGTCGTCGGCGTACGATAGTTCATCGTTCGTGTTGTCAGTTTCAACGGGAGTGGGCTGGCGAATAATAATTGTCGGTTCTGCGATAATTAACGTAGGTCTTTCGCTCTGAGTTTCGGGGAAGAACGGGGGTCGAATTTCTACGGGTGTGCTGGTCGCTAGAGGACAACACGAATCTTGCGAATTTGCTTTTTGTTGATGCTGTATATCATCCCCAACATTCTGACTCAATTCTGTGTTAGTATTTCCATCGGTATCGTCAATCTGTCGTTTTGCCGAGAGCAAATTAAGCGGAATTTGATTCGTAGATATGCACTTGACCAAAACCAATGCATCGTCCTCGTGAAGAGGACACGATTCACTATCTGCTCTCTGTAATCGGATTTTCGACGACCTCGATCGCAACGGAGGGAAAGTATCAGACCTGGTGAGTGCCCTGACAAATTTGTAACCTGGTCCTCGTTCCTCGACGGTCGACATCTTAGAGTCTTGTAAAATATCATAGTTAGCGCTGTCCAGCGAAGACTCGTCCGAGAAATCGTTGGAGCTAGGTGTGTTCTCTTCGAACGACGAATCGAATTGTATTTTTTCCTGCGCCTTCAACAACAGACCGTCAACTTTCTCTCTGTAATCTTCCATTTCTCTCTCTTCCTGTTCGCGTTTCTCAGCTGCGTTCTGTTGCTCCAAATAGTTAGCATCTTCTTGGATACTATTCGACGGGGTCAATGGCGATTCACGGCCTTCGTTGACATCTTCCAGAGGCACCCTGTGTATTGATTTGATCAGAAGAGAAGCGATGCCTTCTTTGCTCTTGTTGTCTTTGAACAGTTTGTGTCTTCTCGGATTGTGTATGCTCGCTAGCGAAGATCTAGCCGAGCTAGTCACGCGTGGGTTCATTTTACCGTCCCCGTCGCTTGAGACGAACAATTTCTTTAAGTTTTTCATACGCATGTCCAAGATACCTTTGTTGCTCTCACCTCTTTCGTCTTCCTGTGCCAGCATGATTCTTATGGAAGCGTCCTGAACCACGGATTCGCTTAGACTCGAATAAGAGACTGCGGATTTCTTCATACCGCTTATTCTTTGCTGCCTCTCGTACGATCTCGTATTTTCAAACTCGTCGCACGGGTACTCGAACGGTTTCATTGTCCGTCTCGGTCCCCTGAACGATTTCGCGTGGTGCGAGAAGTTATCCTTTATACGCATGTTTGCGGTACAGGGATCAGGGACACATGTAGGAGTGGCGGGATATAGCGGCTTACTCTCATCGAGTCCTGTATGTTCCCTTTGTGCTTTGTGTTGTGAAAAGAATGCCCTATATGAACACATGCAAGTGAATCAAAAAGAAAAAATACCTATTAGTCAATACATTCATATTTTCGTAGTCAAAAGTGTGTAAAGCATAATTGTTCTAACATCTAGAAGGTTTACCGATATAATTGCATCTAATTCTATCGTTTTTTTGTCTCCAACAGCTGGTTTCATTCTTTTTCACTAAGAAACATGGTTCCATTTAGAAAAAACTCTTCCATGCATTTAGTTAGTAGTAAGCAGTGTCACAGATTCCTTTCTACAAAGAAATTTCATATTTGATTAACTAGTAGATTAATATTTAATCGACTAATCAGCATACCACTCACAACACAGAACACTGTAAGGCAATATCGGCATTAGACGTTCCGCTAAGTGGAAGGCAGATCAACGGTTATTGGGATCATAGAGCATAATTAAACAACCACTTGTTCGCGAGAGATTAGATTAGGCACGAGTAGTCGAAAGCATTGCGGACACTTACTCTTCGATATTGTCGGTTGGCAAGTTCAAGGTGTCCTGCAGCTTTACAAGAGTGACTGCAGTACCTATCCCTCTGGCCACAATGCCAGATTCACCCTCCAGATCGAAATTTTGTAAATATCTGTGCATAAATAAACGATTATGTATTGCGTGAATTTTCTCATCTGCGGGATGTCCCAACTAAAACATATTGTGAAGAAATAAATTGTATTCTTGTTTATTTTGATTTAATTAATATTCTTTCTCCAATTAGTTGAGACACCCTGTATTATAATCATTCGAAAATACAAGCCCACCCAATGACAGCATTTCCACCGAGGTCCAAAGCCTTCAGTCCAATTTTTCTCTGCACTTCTCCACTGAGTTTAAAAAATAACGTTTGGCGTGCTTCGTTGGAGGCTCTAGGTGTTCTTATCTTGTCGATCCACTTGTATTCCGGGTCGTCGCTAACGACTAACTCCTCCACAAAGCCATGAATGCTCTGCGTATGGTATCCGTGCGGTATGTTTGGTGCTGAAATAATATTCAATATATTTATCGCCGAATATTATCTCTTTCCGGCAAGAATCTTTTGAGTATTTACAATAAAAAAATTGTACACCGCAGGAGGATTGTCTGAACTTGTTAAAATCAGAGAACAGTTCCACTTTGACTATGATGTTGACTTCTCCACGAATACCGTGCATCGTGTCGTATACAGGGATCCATCCAGTCATCACTGAACCTGGAATAAGTAAACATTATCGTTAACTTACAAAAAAATATAGTAGCAAGAATCTACTATAATGAAACGCTCACCACTCTGAGAGCCGGTGTTAGTATTCATTGCAGCCTCCAGTGTCCAAATGTTCTTAACGGTAGGAGGAACTCCCGGCAATAATAATGGATTTAGATTTATATAAACTTTGCCTATAGCGTCATTGGCAGAATACGTGTCATGGTCCATTAATCTAATCTGCAAGGGTTCGTCTTGCAGTTCTGAATCGTCAACCTCGAATCTGTACCACTCAGAGTTCCACTGAGGATTCAATGACTTTCTGCACACATCCGTCTTGTATGTTATATTGCCAAATTTCAATTCTACATAAGCATCTGTCGTGTCTCCTGACCGATCCATCACTGGCAAGTTACGGCCTGCCAGTACTTTGACTTTTATTTTGCCTGGCATCTTGGCAGCTAAGGCTCTACCGAAAGCCTGTAACAATGTAAATGGATTGTGATTGTTATGACTAGAACGAAGAAGGTTATGTTTAGATACAAATCGCCTGTCAATGAAATGCTGTACCTATTACGGGATAAAACATAGGATATTATTTATACAGGTGAAGTGTCTAATGGTGCGTGGAGGTACTCACTTTCAGAACACTCAGAACGCTGTGAACGTTAGCAATCGTTTGCGATTCATTTGACGAACCAGTGGATTATTTATTGCACTAGCGCGCGGAACCTTTATCTCGGCGAGCATCTATGAAAACACCGTGGGTTAATCATTTTAACGGATGTTGCGATTTAAATTTCGCTTGGCGTTAAGCTGATATCTGTTTAGAGTCACATTGTCGAAGGAACGCATCGTGTCCTTTCTCACAGACGATCCCACGGTATTGAATTTCTTTTCTTTTTCACGTTGCACGCGAAACGATCGCCGCGAGAAACGCTTTTGCGACGGACCCGCTAAAAACGTAACGTAAATCTCTGAACAACGATGCTCGCTGCTAATTTTATCGATTACTTTATTGCTGTCAGTATCCTTTCGCTTACCACTAACGTTTCACCAACAACGTACGAAATCCGTATTTCGGTGCATTATAATTGGAATTGGAGTACGCCCAGATTATTGCTCTTTAGGGAATTTCTACGTTTTATTGGTTCGAACACGGAGCATCGTGATGATTTTGATATGTCCTCTATATTACATACTTCTATTTTAGGTTACAGGACCGAGAAGTGTGCTCGATTTGAAAATTTATAAACTCATTACCGACCGAGGCACGGTTATCGATTGCAACGCGTATGTAGTTCAAGGAAAAATAAACAGGCGGTGACTTGTACCTAAACACCTTTTTTTTATTATTATAAAAGTAGCTTTGCAGAAAATTTGATTATTCTTTCAACAGATATATCTTTAATTCTTATCCAAGATCAATCTTTTATTACTACTTATTAATTATTATTTTTTATTTATTTATAATTAAATATAAATTAAATATTTAAAAAAAAATTTAAAAAAAAAATATTTATTTATAAACCGGACATCTTGGTTATCGATAGTCGATAACATTTGGCTAACAGTTTGAGCGTTCCGCCACTACACGGAATGGCGCTGTACGGAGGTCTGATTGTAGTTCAGAAGATCGCCGTTCGCGGCGCAACTGTTCGGCGGTTTGTTTTAAATTGAAATTTGAACTACGGGAAAACTATGCGCTCCTTTACACGAATTAATTCGCTCTTTTGAGGAGATCAGCACAGTCTAGCTACTATGAAATTTTCCTGATCGAAATGCGTTACCAGAACATTTTATTTATATTACTAAAAGCAGTTTCCAAGACATATAAATTATATTCTAATCATTTATAACAAGACTGTCGAGTTGGTCCGCTAGACCCGACACACCGTCAGACTTCTACTATGGTGTACTGCAACACCTTGATTGTGCTACAGAAGCCGATGAGTACTGTAACTACTGTAACACAAAATAAACATGTCACTACTGTGCAAGAGTAATTCTCAAAGTATCGTTCGCCGTCCAAGTCCTTAGCCACTCGATAACTGCAGCTATAAATATTATGGCACGACATATAGTAAGTATTAGCATTACGATTACAGTCCACTGTTTATTATAATTAATTTGAAGTAAAGAATTTATTTCTCTTTTCAGATGAAACTGATGTTACAGGAGAATTCTGCATGGACAGCAAAAGCAGTGGGACTGCAATGATTATCAAGAAATTCGACGAGATTTTCGACAGTCTTAATGGAGAAGGAATATGCATTCAATTGCAATTGAATTTTTTAATTTCATAAGGAATGCTATATTTGCATTTTGCTAAATTCGAGGAAGAAGCAAGCTGTTACGGTAAGAGAATTGCTGTATTTTTGACCTTGCTCCAGCGACCTTCACCGCGATAGCGACTGCAAACTGCAGTATGCGAGTCCGCATGCGTTCGAAAGAAATTAGCTGGAGTGGGAAGATGCATGTGTATTTATACGGGAAGCAGAGGGTTTCCGTAGCATTCTGCTTTGCGCAACCGTACGAGGTGAGAGGATATTGTCTTTTGCGTTTGTAGCCAATCTTCCTCATTTTACCACCTTTATTTACATGCGTTACCATTACCCCTTTAAGCGACCGTAAATGTTCTATTTTCGCTCCCACTTTGTTCTAATTCTTTTGTGATGCGATCACCCCGTTGACTGTATCATTGACATCCAGTTCATGAACTAGATGGAATTGAATTCGAGTTCATGTGTAGATTTTATATGGTATTCGGATCAGAATTCTGCAGAATTACAATATTGAATTACTCCAGAATTATAATTACAAAGTAATTGAATTAAATTGTAATTCAATTATGTTGTAATTTATAATTCAAATCTTCGGTAAATTAAATTACAATGTAATTCGTAATTGCAATGGAGTACAATTATAAAATACATTGTTTTCATGTATATTGTATTGTATTTCAAGTATATTGTATTTCAATTATACTGTAATTCAATTACAAATTGCATTTCAATTATATTGTATTTCTAAGGGAAATTTTAAACGTGTTATCGGCGCAACGGTTCGATCAATTGAAACACAATAAAACACGTTTAAAATTTCTCTTAGTCAGAATATACGATCGAAAACCAAATTTACGTTTATATTGTATTTCAATTACATTTATTTCAATTACATTGTGTTTCAATTATATTGTATTTCAATTACAAATCTGATTGAAATGCAGTCTTAATTTAATTTAACATCGATAGAATGTAAACATGAAAGCTCTATTGCTCTATCGTTGGTGTGCAGGTGAGGGTGGAATGCGTTATGCATGAGCGCCTACAGATGCAACCGTAATCTGCCCATGCGTTGAGTATTGTATTGTATCCCCCGATGCAGTATTGCAACTGCAATCCGGTGTCATTTGGCCTACGCCAATCTCGCGTTATAGAGGGCCTCTCGAATCTATCTATATAGTCGGCGGGCACAAAAAAGGACACCGTGGAAAAAGTAATGTCGAGCACGAATGAAAGTGAAATTAGTGAGCGGCGGTAGGCAGACCACTTCCCGTTTACTTTTCATCTGGGCGTTGTCCCTTCGTGAACGGAAACCGCTCTCCGTTTCTATCCGCGACCATGGGTGACAATACCGCGAGGTTAGGTGAGTCGGTAAATCGATCAATGATCACCTGTCATATTTCGCCGTTGCGTTCGCAATAATCTGAAATTTGTCTAACGTCGTTGTTTCACGTACCCAGAGAATTATGAAATGCTTAAGGCTCTCTACGATTTCAAGGCCACATTCGCAAAGACCCTCACGTTCCAGGAGGGCGATTATTTCATTCTACACCAGACCAACACCAAGCAGAGAAATTGGTGGCAGGTGGTCAACAGAAACGGGCTTATCGGATACATACCGTCGAACTACGTCTCCACCATCAAGGTACGATTGCGAAATCATTGTAACATGTGTTAGCTACATTCTACAAAATCTATCAACCTTCCAGCCAGAGAAATACAAAAATTCATCGGTAAACTAACGAATCTCTGCTTTCAGGTACCCGCTCAAACGTTGCTGGGTTTTTTGGAGGATTGCATCGAAAATGTGAAAGCAGAGACCAAGCAGCAAACTGGATCCTTGTACGTGGAGAAGCAGGATCTTCTCTTGAAGTTGATAGAGAAGAAGAGACAGGCAGAGTCTAATAAGAAGACTAAGAAGCAAGCTCCGATGCCTCCTGATTTCGGTAATGGCACGCCTAGCAAAGAAATATGTTCTCCTCTTTACAATGCCAAAGAGGGGGACGTTAACACGGCTCCTAGCAATACATCTTACGCGACAGCACAAACTACATTGCACACTAACGCTAGCGAAGACAAAGATGAGGAAGCACCTGTTGTACCGCAGTGTCAGCAGAGGAGACAGTCACTGCCGAGACAATCTTCTTCGGAGACTCAGAAGATTCAGTCCGAGATACGGAAGAGTCCGTCGCATGGCAGCAACAGGCAGACTCCCACTAGTTCGCCTATGAAAACTAAATGTGATATTAATTCTCATACAGCTTACCAATTACTCGACCAAGTTCGTAGGAATACTCAGCTAAGCTACGAGATGTCCAAAGTGGCAGTCACAGTGGTGGTCACTGGTCTCCAACAATTGTTTCCCAAGAATGTGGCTCACTACTTCGATGCGCTAGTGCATCAGTTGGAGACGCCGTTTACCGTGTCCCAATTAAGCATGGAAGAGACCTACGATGCCAATAGATTGAAAGTAATATTTACAGAGCTTACTTCCTGCAAGGAAGATTCACAACAGAGAAACTGGATGCTATACGAAGATGAATGTGTTATTGTTGATTATATCAAAGAACTTACCTCAATATTGGTACTTTAAAATACATTAGAAAGTCGAATTTATATAGTGTTTAAGCAGATTGCATGTATACATGATTCAATTTTGCAGACTAACGCAGATGCGAACGTGTCTAGATATATTTTGCAGCAGGATCAGTATAACGGAGTTACCGTACTCATACAGTATTACCAGATGGAACCCAGATGGACTATTAGGCAATTGTTGTTACAGTCGTTTGGAGTAATGTGTAGTTTGGATTCTGTGATCTTAACTATAATGTTGAATAGCGTGTTGCCTATGGAACTGGCGAGGTACCGTTTATTGTATCCTAAATAATTTTATGTAATAGTTCGTCTAACAAATTAAAATGTTATCTCCGAACAGGGACATGCAGAGTAATCCTAGAAACGTAACAAAGTTAAATTATTCTTCGTTATTGCTTACTATGATTTTCTCAATGGGTGAACCCATGCCAGTTACACACTTGGGTGAGTAAAGTAGGTAGTGTTACATTAGATATACCCTTATCCTGATTAAAAATCTAATGATAAATTTCATTGCAGAGCAATTGGGTCCAGATTTCATATCCTTTGTTCTGGATTTAATCGAAAATCCCCCAGACATGGACCTGGAAGACCAGATCTCGGATTTATTTGTGAATTTGATATTGTCCTACAATTTACAATTCACGAATTCGGAGAACATAGTCTTGAGCACGTTGAAGGAACGGACAATAGCAAAAATTTTCACAGAAAAAATTTTGCTCCTGTTCAATAGAGAAGGTATGTTAAAATAATGTAACAATTTGAATTGGATTTTAAGAAAACATCGATTTCAGAGGATCCAGTGCGAATATTTGACCACGAACCGCCCCCACCTCATTCTATACTCAAATTATTTATCGACCTCTTCAATAACGATATTACTGCGGGACTTTTTTACACCAATGATGTAAAGGTTCTAATCGATATCATTCTGCGGCAGCTGTACGATATGTTTCCCGGAGACAAGGTACTAAATCTAATCCAAAATATTTTCGTCTTTCAATTCTGTAAAAGGAATCGTATGGAAGCGATCTCTGTAATTAATTGCGGTAGTATTTGGAACTTTTAGTTATAATTTCGTTCGTTCCGAAATAGCAGATGGCGCCACGATATGGAGAATATCGGTGGAAGACCAAAATTTCGCAATTTACATGATAATTTCTCAGGAAAAGTAAAAAATGCAATTTAATAATTATTTTTACAGCGCAGACAGTATTTAGAATTATGCAGACGAGTACTACGGACCTCCGGCTACAACGAGCATAAATATCGCTCTGAAGACCTACTGAAATGCTTTACAAGGTTCGCGCATAGTCTTTTATGTAAAATAAAAATTGGTGTATAAATTGTACAAAAGCATTCTTTGAGATAAACTTGTTCTACAGAATATTCTGCGAGGAAACCGGAGAGAGCCAAGAGGATCAACAGTCGGTACGCGAAATCAGCAATGAATTTCCGCATTTATTCAAGATGTGACATTTATTTGAACCCTCCGACAAGGCCGACTTGGACGAGGATGATTTGCAAACTCTAGTATAAATGCGACTCTGGTATGTATCGAATACATCGGAGCAGAAAACGGAGTACGAATCAACAGGTTACCGATCAGAAATATTCTTTATTTTTCTAACTTCGATTTTTGCATATATTTTGCTCAGCCGATTGTAATTATTACTGAGTACGCACACTGTTCGCAGAATCTTCGATCGCATGAAGACGATATTTTTTTCCAATTTTAATCTTTGTAGTAAACTACAAAATCTAGATGACAAAAAAAAAGACAGAAGTTAGATCAGCATTTAGCGAAGAAATCGTTGTATATACTATAAGCGAGAAACTTTTTCTCATTCTAAGCATGAGGACCATCAAAGTACGGTAGAATTATTTGAATTCTCCTGATAAACGAGCTGAAATTAGTCATGTAATGAGATAAAGTAGACTGCACGGATAAAAGTCACAGATTAAAATATTATTCTATTATGCTATTAACAAATTTTGAATCTGTAAAAGTTCTATATCGAGCGAGAGAAAACGGAAAAGCGTCCATCGGAACAAAAAGAAGGAATTTAATCTCTAACAAACAACAGTTGTGGTCTTGTTCCCTGTAAACGATAGTCTAGTCCGTGTATGGGCGTGTCCGTATAGTGTTCTAAGTCATTCGCTATTTACTAATTTATGCTCGACACTTTCTTCTAAACGACATACATATATATATTAACGTACCTATGATTCAGAGTATTGCAAACGATACGTTCCGCGATTGTTCGCGTCGAAAATTTTAAAGTTAATTAGTGCCACTATTACGATATAGTTATCGAACTTTCTAGTCTATTGCTAGCGACTCTATTTTTTTAAAAGTATTGTACCACGTTACGTTTGCGACTATTGTCATGTCAATTACAAAGAAGTCTCGAATTATTGTGATTATAAATCAAATGTTAATGAAATAAAAGGGAGTCTAGGCGGTTCAGGGGGTTTTAATTACCTGTAGCTGTGTATGTTTTAGGTGTAATTACGTTTAGAAAGGAGAACGCAACGGCGAAGTCGTTTTTAATGGTATTTTATTAACAACAATAAATACTGTCCATGAAAAAAAAACTTAGCGGGCGTGATGCAAGTGTATGAGACCTGTGATTTCGTTACGTTTATAATTAAATTATAATTTGCGTACGAAACGGTTAATTATGCGGCACTCGTTAAACAGAAGAAGAATAGGCGTGTGACCGCCATATTTCTTGATAAAAATTAAGTCTCGAGATCCGACGAACTTGCCCCTGAAGAACCGGAGACGCGTCATGACGTTAGGAGGAGACCTTTTGTACGTTTTTTTACATTTTGTTCAGACATTGTTCTCGTGCATTGCATTATTTTTTTTGTTTTCCTTTTTTAGAAACACGCAGATATAATTAGTTTTTGAAGTAACGCGAACGTTGCACATTTATCGTCTTCGAGTTGGATTGTGCTGCACCATCAGTCAGAGTCCGTTTATTCTCCGGTCATCATCTCCATGAATTCTGGAACAGCAGCCATAAATAATAGAGATTAGCGGAAGGTCATAATTTGCCAACGATCAATGCAACAATCTAATAAAAGGAATCATTAGATTACATTACTCGAGTGTAACTTGTTAAACCTGTTATTAATGAGTCCACAGCTATAAATAATTCCCGGCGAACAACGTGTAAACAAATAAATTCTAGTTCAGCGCCAACGTATATTCGATTACGATATAATTATTGTTTGTTCTATAAATAAATAGGTATGTCCAAAGAATAAACAAGAACGGTTGCCTGCGAAAAGGGCAATCATGAAATTCCGTAGAAGTTGAATGTCAAATTCCATTGGAAATTTATACGAGAGCACATTGTAAAACGCTTGGCCCTGGAGTCGGCCGATAAATCACAAGGACTTCGGAAGACAGTCCGCCTAAAATACGACGCGTTGAGGAAGTATTAACAAGTAGCCGTCTCGACTGTCCAAGACAAACAAAAGGGAACAGTCGTATCGATGACACGGCGAGACGCGGCTAACTTACTATTTACCGGGGCCGTCTATCCCGCTGCTATTGGCAACACTACGCGCCAGATAAATTATTGCTAATATGCGAAGCAGTTTGCAGGTTGTTCGAAAAGGAGAAATGCCAAGTGTCGTGTATCGTATCGTCAGTAGTTGGATCGAGCCACCGGTGTCATCTTGCATAACTCGGTATCATCGAGCTGGACTCGTGGACACAGGAAACTTGGATTCCTACGTGATGTAATACCGAGGAGATCTTGAAAATAATCGCTAGCCTGTTGCTACTTCACAAATTAAAAACAATGATAGACTCTCGCGTTAACAGACGGTGACATGGCTGCTCTATTTTTATCCAGCGAGACAAATTTTTCATATTAAAAAATATTTGATGAATTTATGAATTCCGCAGTCAAATTATGAGTATAATTCTTTTTAAAAAATAATTGTAAACCAGCGAGAAACGTCAGTCTTGGAATCAGCATGCGTAACTAGCGAGAAGCCACGGAAAGACGGTCCCGATTCATCGAAAACGTATAAATAAACTGAAATGTATGCCGAAGGAGCACGTGCTGGCTCTCAAAAGCGATAACAAATGCTGGCGTTATTTATTACGCGACCAATGCATGAACATTGTAGCAAGAGGAGCAGCACTAACAAAGCCTTACAGTGTAAATCTAGAAATTCTGCTGTTTGGGAAGATTGTTGTTTAGAGAACGCTTGCGTGCAGATTGAAGGAAACATTTACCATCGAAATCTACGGTGCCGGATCCATCGGAGTCGATCTCCTCGATCATGATGTCGAGTTCCTCGTCCGTGAGCTGGTCATCGAGTTCTCTCAGGATCTCACGCAAACACGTAGTCGGGATGTAGCCGTTTCCTGTGGAGAAAATCCAGCCCATAAATTCAATCAAAATTTCGTACTAAAACTAGCGGTATTTTAATATCTGCTTTTAATTGGACGGCGTTCTGGCGACTGAGAATATTGTAGAAAAATCGCGTTATTCGTGGGACGCGCGTGGATGATCAATTAGCGTTCGATCGCACAACAGGATTTATAGATCCAGGAAGAATTTTCAGCGGAACCGCCGGCATATATTAATTCACGTCCGAAACTCTTTGGCTTAATCGTAATTCATAGAGGATTCGTGGCGAAACGCGACCGATTTTTGGCCGGCGGCCCGTCAGCCTGCTCGAATTCGGTCAGCTTTCATTCCCATGCGAGACGAGACGTCAACAACGCTTTTACTACGTGTTCCGAGAACAGTGGGCTATTTCGGTGGACCAGTTATATATCATTCTCCATTCTTCTTTCGCTTTGATCTCGTCTTCCGTTCTCCAGTTGCGCGACAATAACCGCGGCACGTTTTCGCGACGAATCGTAACCATTTATAGAAATTCTGGTAACTGGGCCGAGCCTTAAAACGAGCTTACCTTCTTTGTCATAGAGCCTGAAGGCTTCCCGAAGTTCTTTCTCGAGGGCTTCAGCGTCCTCCTCAACAATGAACTTCGCGGCTAGCGTAACGAACTCTTCGAATTCGAGGCGTCCCGATTCTGTAAATTACCAACAATCTTGTAACTTCGGTTCACTTTACTGCAAGGCGCGATTAATGATTTAATTTGCTTTTCTCTGGCGTTGACCGTGGACTTTTATGTAAAACAAATATTGTGTAAATTGTATAATCAACAATCTTCGGTTCACATTACTGCAAGTCACAGGCGGGATTAATGATTTAATTTGCTTTTCTCTGGCGTTGACCGTGGACTTTTATGTAAAACAAATATTGTTTTAATTGTGTAACTGCCGGTAGACAATGCTTACTTAAGATACTTTAAGATAATTTACGTTAGAAGCGTTTCTGCGGTGTCCGACCAATGGCCGACGCATACTACTTACTGTCAGCGTCGACTTCCTCGATCAGCTCGTCGAGGGTCTTCTTGTTGAAGGGCTGGCCCATCAATCGGAGGATGTCGGCGACCATGTCGGTGGGTATGCTCCCGCTCTTTTCCCTGTCGAAGCTGTCGAACGCTTTGCGCAGAACTGTAGGGGGAAAAAAAGTCGGATGCGTTTCTGGCCCGTGAAAGAATGCACGCGGATTTATAATTAGACGATCGCATCGAACCGGTCTTAGTCGAGGATTAAATATCGCGCCGGAAGGATTTTAGGCCTCACTTTTGTCGGTGCGGTCGGGTTAAGAGCACTCGACGATACGGTTCAGATTTAGAATCCGATGTTAATGCCCTTCCGTACCCCCGCGATTCTGGCTCGATGCTTATTTGGCCTGGTGCACCATCGTTCATACTAGTTAGAACGTTTATTTATTGATGTCGACTGGCGACGATCCGTGCCGTGAAATTTTACGGCAATTTACGGGCGAACAAATTCGTTATCACGCCGACAAACAACGAACAAGGGCCAGCTAAGTTTGGAAGCAACGTGTCTAACTCGTTTCAGCAAGTATTAAGGTCTTTACAATAATTGTCTAGTTTGAAAACCGGTTTATTGTGCGGCCGAGAAGTAGGATTGCTTTGGAAGCAGAGATAACAAACTGTGAGTCGTGAAATTATTTAATTTGCACTATTCTGATGCTTTTATTGGGTAGACTGATGGTTGAGGTATCGAATGTTGACGTGAAATGAGAATCCGGAGAAATGTAAGGATAAATACTGAAATCATCTAACTCTTCGTTGTTGAAGAAGAATATGTGGCTCGTGTGATTTGTTATCATTGTAATTATTATACAAAATATTTATTAATTATTTGTTAAATAGTTGCTTGTGAATGTGTAGTCAGAAATTAGTCGAAATTTTTTTTTGTAAAGATGGAGGGAGGTTGCGAGAAGGATCATAACGGATCGTCATCGGGTCGGAGCGAAAGTCGGTGATTTTTCGGAGGCGGGTTTCTATTTTTCGATGGCCGGAGAACGCTTCCCTCTGGAGAAACCTTCCTCTATTTTTACCGATCCGATTCCCGCGATCGAATCGTCACGCGATATGCGCTAACTCGGTTCCGCAGCTATACATAGGCACCCGCTGGCTGCCCTCGATCGAATCGAAGCACAAATAAACTCTGGGAACGCGGCTTGTAGAAGCGGAGATAACTTATCCGGCCCGCTCGTTCTTCGCTCTATTTTCAATTTTTTTTTTGTAAGCCGGGCTTTCCTCGTTCCATCCTCCGTAGAACATCGGCTTGCTCGAAGCCGCAACACTTCCGGTTGCGGACTTCCAGGTACAATCATTAATTTTCATAATAGTCGAGGAGTTTGAACAGAAATTAATAATCGAATTCTCTTACAGGTGCTGTGAAGCAAGTTTAATGAAAGAAGATTCGAAGGAAGAAAGATCTCTTAAGAAATTAGAGGAACCAGGAAAATGAAGGATGAGATTTGAAGATGTAACATCAACCCTCTTTATACACATGATATGGAACTATCAAAGCTATACAATAAAAAGAAAATCTGACTATGAAGAGATTGAAGAAAAGTGAAGCAGAGTGTCAAGATTAAAGAAGTAGAAGATTGATCTCCCGGTAGACTATCAAGAGCAGGAAACCCCCGGAAGAAACGAAGAAGAAATAAAATGGAGGAAGAGATTGTAAAGAATCGTGAGCGACCGTTGGCCAAAAAATGGTTCGAGGGTCGAAACCGAAGACGGAGCACCTGGCGCGGCGAGCCTTCAGCAGGAAGCATAAATCTTCGTCTCGAGTCAACAAATAAATGTAAAACAAGCTGCATTGTTTTCGCAAAGCCGGCTGACAGGGTGCGTATCGCGAAAAACAGCGTTTCCGAGGCGGGCCAGAGCGTGTTCCCGGCTTGCGTAAACCGGGCCGCGCGGCTTTTGAAACCGTCGACAGGCTTTCTTTGTCCCGGGCATCGTGGCCTGGCACCCGAACAGAGAGCAACCCTATTCTTTTGGTCCGCGGCTTTCAGAGAGGCGACGCGACGAAGGGACTAAAGATAGTCGGACGCGGGATCTTCCGGAACGATTGAACGTGGCTTAACGCTGACGAAAGGGTCAGGGAGTTGTAAGGGAAACGTTCTCGTCGACGAACGCCCGACAGAAACAGAGAAAGAGAGAGATGACGGCTAAATTTAGAGTTTGCGTCCAGTAAACACGATACCGTTTCGCTTTCGACGAGTGTCGGGAGGATTGAAATACCGGAAAGCCAAGAATGGCGCGACATGTTCGACGAACATTCAATTTACGAGTCAACTACTTTGAATCTTTCAGTCGTTCATCTAGCTGAACGTCCGCAGGGGAGTCCGTGACATTTTTAAGATTGTGTTCGGTTGTCTAGGCTTGTAAATCGAATTTTAATGGCGCTGTTTGAGTAGTTTGTCTTGGAGAGAATATGGAATTTATGATTGCCATTTGTGATCAACCCCTTGCATTATAATATACATAATTTACTATATATCAATTTTTTTAATAATAATTTTGATATCGTTAACGATAAAGAACGCCGTAAATAATTACTAAATTATGCAGTTGAATAAAGACATTTATTTTAATCGTTTAGTCTGATAGGAGAAGAGTTTCTCGTTATTTTCGTTTAAATTAATAAAATTCATTTTTAACCTGATCGATCACGAATGGAAAATCGTGTTAGCAGGGTATTTCGAGTTAGCATAAGTATGTTAGTCACTTGAACCACATTTTCGTGGTCCCTCTTAATTAACCGTTAACGCTAATTTCGTCACAATATCTAAATATAGTCGCGATCGGTAAATACGATACTTCCGTCTTCGACATCCGATCTTGTCGAGCGGGCGTTCTTTTTTAATCTCCCGCGGTGAACCGATTCGATCGACAATCGATATTAACATCGATAATTAACGGAACTGATTGTTACATACCAGCGATTTGTTCGGGGGGAAGTTCATCGGCCTGTGAACACAAAAATTAATGAAACTGGAGAGATTATGTTCCGCACTCGGTGTCACTGACTGGAGATACTCGTTGCATAGATTAATTTATTAATTATTCCCACGCGAATAGAGACGTTCGTGAATATTATTTGAGAGAAGTGAGAAGACTTTTGTTATTGTAATTGCACAGAGTCTGCGAGCTGTTACCAATAGAGCGTCACGTCGAATTAATTCGGTGGTAATTTCGAAAGTGTTCGTGCAATGTTAACATATCGATCCGATGGAACTCGTGCAGATTCGATTGATTAATGTTCACTGTTCTGTGGCTTGCAAGTTTCATTGTACGGAAAGAACACCGGAAATCATCGATTATAATTATTCAAAGAAAATAGAACTGATTCTTGCGACGCTCGCTACTCGTTCAAGTAAAAAGAGCCGCAAGTGGTCGGACACACAGTCTCAGTCTTTCTTCCATAAGTTCTCTAACATTTCTAAACGAGATTTACCAATTAATGTATGTATAGCTTTATTGTAAATTTACCGATTAATCAATTGGATCGTGTAAGCTATTTTCCATGAAATTTTATGTCTTTTTTTAATCAGGAAGGAAGACGTCTCGACAACAGAAATTCGCCATGTAAGAAACAATCACGTTTCCAGGACCTCGGCCTCCGGGACAACATTGACCACGATTAATTTCGATCGTCGTGCACTATATAAAAAAAGTGAAAGAAAAAAGATCACAGGCCAGAGACTAGTATGAAAAATAGTAAAATAATAGTGTGAGAGAAACAGAGAAGTGCAGTGGATGCAGGCATTCCGTAGTCAGCCAGTGTAAACGATCGCTTCTACCGTCTGGAACAAACAGTTAACTCGTGCAGTTAACTGGTGTCGTTATCACTGGTTCGTCCACCGTCGAGTACAGTTTGTTGAAACGTACACAAAAACATCGTTAAACCAAACCGAAAGCGTTCGAGTAGAGCCGTCAACTCGAACCAACAATTCCTTCACTCGAAAACTACACTCCGGAGAAAACCTTTTTTATTCAGAGTTTCGTAAAAAATCGTAAAAATTCGAAGGGAACTCTTTTAGAAAAGATTTCTTTTTAACAGTTGTTGAAACAGTCGTTCGCACTGACGCCGGAAGGATCGAATAGACAGACAGTAGAAAGTACAGGCGAAAAGAGAGGCGCGGTCATCGACAAAGTGTATTAATTATTAAAAAAAAATACGATAAATAAATAAACAGTAGGAAAACGTGTATGTTTACCAGGGCGACGACTTACGATATCATCAATAGAACATACCATGGTGGCGCGGTCTTTTTTTTTCTTACTTAAAACGTTTAGAGGGGTTTAAAACACTGGTTTATACTACTGTGCGAGTGGCGTCGAGCCGTAGGGCGTTTTAGATTTTATTTCGCGGAGCGGGTCTTTGCTTTTTAACTCGGACAGAGGATCGGTGGTTGTATAAGGTTGTGGTGTTGCTGACTGTCGAGCACTGTCACGAAGAACGGCCACCGTCGCGGTAATATTTGAATTGGAGGATATAGCGGTTGCGTGGCAGAACCGGACCGCACCCCGCTCTACCTCCAGCTTCCAATCCTTAGCTCTCCCCCCTCTCTCTCCTCGCTCGGTTTCGTCCGGTCTTGTTCTAGCCGCCTCGGTTCGCTTCTCGGGCCTTAAAGCTTTTGGAAAGGCGCTTGCGCTATTTCTGGGATGCAGACGGTGCCGCGAGAGGCTTGAAATCAGGGCCGTCTTCGAGGCTTTCAAGCCTCCAGGCCATTTCCTCGTCCTCACTCTTTCGCCAGGGACACGCATTCTTCTGGCCAACCCCCATTCTTCATCCCCCGGGACAACCTCGGTCCCCTGAAACGATGGTAACACCTCTTCGGCAACCGATTTCAC
>CM052327.1:8509424-8585941 GCA_028455615.1 Lasioglossum zephyrum
CGCGCTAATGCTTTGCTAAATTACATTTCGAGAAGACATCTTCAAATACTGCAAGTGTCAGAAAAATCCGTGGCTTCCCCTTGTAATGCGAGTGTGCCACTACACTCTTCGAGCGGCGTCTACTCCTCTCAACAGAAACAAGTCCGTCGGTGTCAAAACAAACACCTAAACATTCAAACGACAGTTCTTCCGTACAATGTCACCTGTATGTACACGTACAAAGCCAGCACAACCGTTCCTCACGGTAGTTTAAACGTGGACTAACGGCAGTGTCGTACATTCTTCAGACTAAAGCGTTTATATCAAAATTATTGCTCCGGAAAATACTTGTTAACAGGCGCAATGTTCTCAGGCGTAATGTGTACGGAGATCGAATTCGCAGAGTAGCGTCGCGTTTCAAGAAAACATTATCATGCCGAAACGGAAAGGTTATGGAAAATCTGGCTGGAGGCAAGGCCCCCAGAAATCAGCAGAGGAGACGTTGCTGCAGAGATCGAGTTCGTCGGATGGGATCGATAATAACAGCAACAACAGTACTGTGTTAACAAAGAGTGGCTCGCCGGAGCAACTTTTCGAGCAACGTTCCCCGGAATCGGTGCTCTTCGAGACTCAGCAGCTGGAGCTGTTGTGCTACGATCAGCTGAGCGCGGAGGTTACACCGAAGCGACGGCGGTCAATATCAGAATCGTCGAACAAAGATGACGATTCGTCGACGAAAAAAGTTGCCACACCGACGGAGGCCAGCGGCTATCCATTTGACAGAACTCTGTCGTTGAACCAGGAGATTAAACTGGAGATGAACAAAAGCGAGTCCTTGCAGGATGGTAAGTCCTTTTCCAACTTCTTTCACGCGAGTCGATGCGAGGACGAGACGAAGAGCGGCGAGAACTCTGAAAAGTGGAACAGTCAAGGAAGTTATAACGGAAAGTACGAGACATTGAAGACTTCGCAGGATTCGAGCAGCAATTTTTTCGTTGGCAATTGGAACGAGTGCACCAACATTCTTTCGAAGTTGAGAAAATTTAACAGCTTCAAGGTATGGACAAGTCAAGAATACATTGCAAGCTTTTTGACAGGGTATACGAACGTTTTAACTTCCCAGAGGAACACCGAACGCACGAGTAAACGTCCTTTCGAAGATGTTGCCAAGGTTGATGACAATGCGGCTAGAGTCCAGCTACCCTCTCCTACGCCGTGCAACGTTTCGCCGCCACCTGCCAAAAGATGTAGGACTATTTTAAAGTTTGACAACGAGGAAGAAGCTGAGGAAGGACAGAAAACGGTTGTCACTAGCACACCCGAATCCCTCGCGGCTTCTATCTTAGATTTACCTGCTGTGTCGGATTGCGGGGGTTGTAGTAGAAGTCCACACGATGTAAGTCGGATCCTTTCGTTTCCAGGTTCGCAAGGGTACGTCTTCTCCTCTTCGGTAGTCGAAAGCGCTAGATCTAACGTCTATCTAGATCGCCCTGAGGAGTCCTGTCTTCACGTTTACGAGGCGTAAAGCTATAATCATGAGACGACAAAAAGGTTCTAGGGGAAAGGATACTGCCCCCACTCCTACCTTCCCCTTCTACGACGCTATCTTCGTCTTTGCCCTGCATATATAGATACTGACATAGAGAGGCTACTTTTCCCCTCAATTCGTGCTCCCACCCCTTATGAGGCAACATTGCTGCCAGGGACCTTATCTCAATAATGCAAATTGTAGGATAACCTTATAAAATTAGGTTAACCTTTTTTGAGGAAGGTTAGCAACGTGGAAAAAGATGTTTGATAAAAACGTTCCTCATCCTGGAGAAACGGCGCAAACTCGGATTCACCTGGAATCAGGTGATCCTACTTTGAGGCGGCCATAAAGCTACAAAATGAGCGCTCTGTTTCTTTTATCAGGTCACGTGATCTACATTCTTATCATGACATTTACTTTTAAAAGTTACCTCGAGCTGGAGTGCTCTCTACACTTTTTTCCTTGTTATATCTCCCTGATTGAGGGTTGGATTTGAATTTAATTCGACTTTTGGTGTTGATATTCAAGGAAAGTTTCAAAAAACTTGTTAACATTTTCTTCAACATCAGTAGCGTTTAATAGTTAACGTTGTGTTACCGGTATTTATATTAACTCGTTGCTAACGCCATCTACGACGCGTTACTAGGGGTTGAAAAGGTTCTGGCGCCCCTGGGGTTGTCCCATCAAACGTCGCATTACACAATTATTTTGAGGGCGACTGCGGCCTAGATTGATCTTTACTGAAGAACCTCAGCTTCGAGAAATGAGAAGGCGAACCCCGCATCCTGGAAACGAGACTACCCCCTTAAAACCGGTGTGCTGATTAATTGATTGATTTTTATCGAACTAACACGTTTCGCTTTCAGCCTGAAGCGGGCATCGGGTACTGTCAGAAATGTGTTCGTTCTAGTTGGAAAGACAGTGGTCATCAATCGTTTATGTTATCCAGTAACCCTCTAGATAAGGTTATCGCCTTCTGCAACTGGTTGGTGAAGACGCTAGCGAATGTTTTATACAGAGTGAGTGAGCTCGGTAATTTTTTCTACATAGCTCAGCGCAACTTTCTATAATATTCTATAAATAATCGTTCTAGAACTACGTTCGGTTCAAGCAAACGATCCTTAGGTCGTCTGCGAAGGAGAACGTGAAGGAACTTAAAGAGCTCAATGAAGCTGTTGATTCTCTGCGCTCCGCGAACGACCGAATAGTTAACACGTTCTTGGAGAAGATGCAGTGCTTGACCGAAGAGATTGCTCGCGTGAGTACATAGTTTTGTACGTGTGTAAGTTAGAGATCTTTCAGGATGATTAACGTAATCCGATTGCAGACGCGCGCGGCCAACGATGCTGCATCCGCTGCCTTCACTAAAGAGATTCGAAGAATCTTGGCTGATAACAACGAGACGATGATGCAGGAGCTGAAGACACTGCAAGAAACGATAGAGATTAAGAAGATACATTCTCCAAAAATTGAACCGCCGTTGCCGTCGATTCTAATTTCATCTGTGTCGTGTCCTCCTCTGCCACCTCCGCCACCTCCTCCTCCTCCACCTCCACCTCCGCCTCCTCCTCCTCCAGTTCCATTATTCCAATCGTCGATAATAACCATCGCGCCAACCACTCCGGTGAGAAGCCTCAATACACCCTCGAGAAAGTGCTCGACGCCGTTACGTAATAGGCCAGCTATAACCGTCGAGGATCTTCTAAAGGTGACCCTGAAAAAAGCACCGCAGAATACTAAGGTAATCGGCCAATGAACTTTAGCTTCTTCTCTTCAAGTTTCTGGGTCTCTTCTTTCCCGATGGGGTATCTCGTATACACCTCCGTTCATAAATCGCCAGCAGGCTTGTGCGAGAAAATAATTATGTAAATAAAAAGAAATTTTTAAAAAATACCACGTTTTTAAAAACAGACTAAAAAGCATAAAAACATTTTTCCTCGTACAGATAGTGGTGAAAATTTGTGATTGTGAATTGTACGAGATTAGAAATCCGTATACGACTAAGAAAACTTATTTTATACTTTTTAGTCTGTTTTTAAAAACGTGGCATTTTAAAAAAAATTATTTTTCACATTTTTTTTACGTTAGAAACAATTAATAAATGTCACCTCCATTTCATAATGTAGGTCTGCATTCAAAGAGTGCCCGTTGACTTATGAACGTTCTTCTAGTGTTTGCTTCCACCTGAAACTACTGTTCAAGAATGAGTAAAGATGGACGTTTTGTGTTTCAGGATAATAGAAAAAATACTGTAACAGGACCAAAGGGTCCAGTGATCTCGTTAGACATGTTACGAAGCGTTAAATTAAAATCTGCCAGGCGCAGAACAACCGAGATAACAAGATCCCCGAAAAGCCCTCGCATGAAGAGGACACGCACAACATCGAGCTTGACCTTGTCTCCAATAATGGCCGAAACGGACAACAAACTGCATCGAATCCTGAAACAGGTGGATCTTAATAGGCGGCCAAGACGTTTGCTGGGCACGGGAAATTTTCGCGAGACCAGTATCAGAAGAGAGAATTATTCGCTGAATTCGGACGCGAGAGATAACAGCTCTCATGCTTTAACTTTGGACGACTTACTCTTCTCGCAACATAGCACGTGATACTAAGAAAACGCTTTGATCTCGCGCAACTATATTTTTATAATCTGATTAAATATTATTTTATTTAGGATATAATGTATTTATAATATGTACAGATTATTAGAGACAATAAATAAAGATTTTAATAAAGTGACGTATAAAGAAAAAAGATGAGTCTTGAAACTAGTTGTTGACTTCATTGTAAACCTTATATTACTTTGTTTTACATAAATAATAAACGCTCAAACTGTTACTCAAACGTGACCGATAGAACAATGAATGTCTTCAACAGTCGGTAAGGTACCTATCGATAACATCTGCCTAACAGTTTGAGCGTTTTGCCACTACTTACAAGAAAAGCGGCAAAAATCATTAAAAAACGAATAGGATAAATAAACAATGAAGTTTATCCGTTGATTCAACGGTCTATTAAAAAATTGGGCTTTCCTGTCTATTTTGAAATGATTTGACTTCCTATCAACATAAAATTTAACAATGTACAAATACTTTCTTCTGTCTACAGTCTCCTGTAACATATCAATAATAATACAACTTTTAAAAGTAAATATACTATTCTAATATTTTTTAAAACAGTATAATATGAATCTAATCGAAGGAATTCGTAAATGACTGAAGGTAGCGAAGATGTCTACCGAATGTCGTATAAAAATATATAAGAAAAAGTTTCAAAGAAATCATGGGGGGTCTGTCATTCGCACAACGTGCATTTACGTAATTTAAGAAACAAGTAGGATCTAAGAGATAATTTTCTTCGAATTTTCCCGAAGGGAGAACTGAAACTGTCGCAAACAGATACGTCTGTCACCGGCAGATTTCATCCCCCACGGGCTCGGCTGCATATAAAAGTATCGCATCCTGGATGCAGTTAGCGCACAGCGAGTTAAGCATCCGACAGAAGCATTTGCAGTAGTCCTTTGGCTGAGAACAACAGGTAATTATATTAATCTTTCTCCGTAAACGGTATAAAATTTCAAACGTTCTATTGTTCACGATTATTCATCGTTACTATTAAAAGTTGTAGACGCTGTGTATCAAGATACCTAAATGGCTTCGATAAAACGCATAATCATCCTGTTCGTTATGTTGGGAGTGTTACACGAGACGTTCGGGATTGGACCGCTCGAGGACCAGGAGAAAAACTTTTTCGGTCTGAACTATCCATATGGCGGAGGACTGGTAATAACGAACATAAAATGGCGTACACGCAAAATGAAACAATTTACTGAACAATGAATATTCGCAGGACGATTTTCAACTCATGAGGCTTCAACTGCTGCCCCAACGTTTCTTTCACCCTAAACGCAACTCCGAACTGATCAACTCATTGCTGGCTCTACCGAAAAATGTGAACAACGCTGGAAAATGAGCTACCGCGGAACTATTCCGGAAATCGTATTACGATCGCTTAGTATTACCGACTTATATAGCTCACGAAACTTTATCTTGTACATTCTAATGAAATTTCTGGACCTGCTAATGTATCAGGCTTAATAAACGTAAAAATATACACGCTGTTTATTTCTCCTCCATCTTCCTATATACCGATCACGACATTCAAACAAAAAGAAACTTTTCATTTAGTGATATCTGGTGATTCTTGGAAGAATTTCAATGCAGAATTTTGGCGTGCGTTCTTTAATACTTCGTATGTACCTATTTTCGTTCGATATTTATAGCTAGCGTGTGAAACTGCACGTTTCCATTTTAGTATACAATGTTTAATTTATAGTAAAAAAGTTTCTTGGAGTTTCCCTCTAATGTGGAGAATTAAAACTTTAAATGGAAACCGCCGCCGACAGGCGGTTGTCGTCCACCTTCCGTCAAGCCCATGTGGAAACCGGAATTACTTAGATCAGCTTCATCGCCGTCGCCCAGCTGTTTATACTCTTTACCACCGCTCGGTGGTTTCGGGGAAGCGTTCGCTGTCCTGATACCAAGTTCTGACTTGGCTGGCCACGTGGGGAACATTTGCGGGTCAATTGGCAGAGGAGCTTCCGTAAAATAGCCATGTTTCAACGCATCCTCCGCTGTTATTCGTTGCGCAGGATCGTACGTCAAGAACCTGAAAATATATTTTTAATTTGTAAGTATCGCGGAACGACAGAATCACTCGTAAACCATAAACGATTTTAAAAAACTCACTTGTTCAAGAGTTCGATGCCCAAATCCGACAAAGACAAACTAAAACGCTGTCTCAAGTTGTTCACAGGATAATGAGCGAATGGAATCTTCTGCACCATTGGCAGTTTACTGTATCCTGGCCATATCCGATCATTCGGTGTGCCCAACTCCTTAAATATCCTATTTAACTGATCGACCTCCGATTTGCCTGGAAACAGGGCTTCCATTCTTAGTAATTCCGCGAAGATGCAACTGTAAAGAAATTATTGTTTTTTATCGATATGATTAGACATAAAAATGCATACTGCTCGGTTTCTGTATACTCACCCTACAGACCACATATCCACAGGAGTGCTATACTCTTTGCCGCTCAATAGCAGCTCGGGAGCTCTGTACCAAAGCGTTACAACAATCGGAGTGTACTGTCTCAATGGCGAACCGTATTCTCGGGCTAAGCCAAAATCGCCAACCTTCAAGATACCTCGATGGCTTAACAATAAATTCGACGTCTTCAGATCCCTGTGGAGGATCCAATTGTCGTGCAAGTGCGCGACTGCTCTTAGTAATTGTTGCATAAGGCACTTGACTTCACCTAGAAATAACGACAAATATTTTCAATGTTCTACTCCCAAGATAAAAAATGTTTTAACAGTAATAAGTTATTAAATCAGACGGTACCTGGTATGAACACCTGTTTCTTCTGCTTCATCGTCTCCATCAGCGATTTCAGATCATGCTCCACATAATCCATTACTATAAAGATTTTATCCATGTTGCTGCCGACGACTATTTCCCGGACAGTTACTATATTCGGATGCTGCGCTTTCAACAGCGTGTTAATCTCTCGAAGACTGGTGATCGGGAAACCTTCCTTCTCTTTCTCCATCTTCAATCGCTTCAGAGCAACGATTTCATCCGTACGCTTGTCACGAGCTCTGTAAACTACACCATAGGTGCCCTCTTCGATGCGATTCAGACATTGGAACTCCTCCACGCTTCTGCAACCTTGAATCGCTGGCAAGTACGGAGGCAACTCGGGCTCCTCTTCTTTCTTTTCCTCTTCGTCCACGGTTTTGGGTGCACCGTTTGAATCGACGTGTCCTGGCGATTCTCCATCGGAATGGTCAGACTTGGCTAACCGGTCTACGGACAACGGACTGGGATTGTTGTAGTCGGAAGCATCATTCGAGTCTGCGTTCGAACCCTTATTCGAATCGTTGGATTCGTCGTCGTCCTCGCTGGTAGACTCGGATGAATCGGATGAATGTCTATCAGATGACCTCTCGCGAATACTCCTTTGACCGTCCGACGAATGTCTGGATCTGCAATCAAAGAATCTCCGTTAGATCCTACACGTTTAGCGTAACCAGTGCCGGAACTAGAGCGTGGCGAATTTATTGATTTTAATAAGATTATATAAGAAATAAAAGATTATACAATACGTATTCGTATTATAAACTTAATTGTAATTTTATACGTATGTTTCATTCATTGGCAATAATTATACGATATGGAAAAATATTTGAGTTCAATATATTTTCCCATTATACTACATAGATGGTGGGGGCTCATGCCAGGTTGTTGCCACAGGCGCCGAAGCGGCTAGTTCCAGCTCTGAGCGTAACTGACAAGACAAAAACCGTCTGGGTCGCGGATCAAGGATTAATTATCGAAATAAATAAGGACAAGGACTTACTCCACCGACTTGGAACGAACTTCGTCCGAATGAACGGGACTCGGACTCTCATCGGACAATTCAACGATGGAAGGATCCTGATTGTTGTCGGGGCTCAGAGGTCGTTTCTCTCCTCTCTTCATTCGACGCGCTTCCAGCTCCATCCTGGAGACCTCTTTTCTTCTAGCCATTTCCCTGTCGGCTTCCAAGAGTCTTTCTTTCCTAAGCTCTTGCTCGGTCATCTCTTTGGGATCTTTAGGCGGTATGGGCATCTCGTTCATCTCCATCTCGTCCGGCTCCTCGGAGACGATCTCCATCGCCTCGCGCAGCTGCTTCTCTCTGTGCTCTTTCTCCCGTTCTGCTTTCTCTCTGTCTCTGTCTCGAAGACGTTCGTGCTTGTGGGACCTCTTGTGACGCTTCTCGCTTCTCTCAGCCCGCTCGATCAACTCCGTCTCCGAATATTGTTCGTCCATCACTCTCATGTGTCTGTGCTCCTCCATGCGGATTTCACGACGCTCCCTAACATCGTCTGGCATGGAACGAATTTCGCGACGAGTCTCTCTTATTTCTTCTATTCGGATCTCCCTTCGTTCCCGAGAATCGCGCAGTTCGCGGGAGTCGTCTATACGAATCTCGCGGCGAGTGTCTCCTTTGTAGTCACGAATGTCTCTGGAGTCCTCCCGCCTCTCTCTTCTTTTGTCCAGCAATCTGGAAATTATGTTGATAACGATGCAAAGGGACTAGCCAAGGAAATTCGAAGTGACTAGGTAACTAAGCGTGCAAATGACTTGACAGAATTTATGGTATATGTAATTATAGATAGCTGTTTTTCAAAGAACTGTTTAGTCGCAGTCACTGGTAAGTAAAGTCTGAAGGAAACCAGTGTGACTTGTTAGGAATTTTCCACACGAAAAAAGGACTAGGACAGAAATAGAGAAATAAAAAGACAGATAAAAGACTCTTGGTCAGTACAGAGTCAGTCGAGTCCCAGTTCAGTACACGTAGTTCGTAGTCCATAGTCTGGTACGCTAGCTAAGCTTGGAAATGAAGTCCTTACACAAGCAAACACTAGTGTGGTTTATACTACAGTATGTCACAGAAAAGGATTACGTTACAATTAAGTTTGAATTCTTTGACTCAAGATTATTTCCAAGATAAAGAAAATTTATACCTTTCTCGTAAATCCTCTAACACACGATCGCCCGTGCTCCTCTCTTTCCTGTCGTGTCTGGATTCCCTTTCCCTATGACTATCCAATCTCTCGAGTCTATCTACACGTTCCCTCTCTCTCTTGGAACCATCCGAACGATCCGATCTCTCTAAGAGATCCACACCGTGTCTACGATGTCTGTGTTTGTCTCTATGTCTATCTTCCCCGCGATCATGGTGCCTCGATTTTCGTTCCTTCTCTTCTCTACGATCCCTTCTATCCCCGTGTTTGTCTCTCCTCCTGGAGGAGTTAGATTTGTGATGCCGTACGATAGCCTGCGGCGGTTTTATGTCCAAAGAATCTGCTGTGTCCCCGCCATCCTCCTCTGAAAAACTTCAAGTATACTTTTCTCAAAACCACAAAGATCACACGCACAATAGAAATGACATAGTTACAAGCGAAAATAAACGTAAACGATTCGGAACAGAGCCGGTGCGACACGGAGATGTAATCAAAACATTACAAACATTGCGGAAATTATGTAAGGGTATATACAACAAGATCACGAACGGTAATATGCACTAAAAGCTTCGTTACAGGTAGAAAACGTATGGAAGTTTGTTAATTCAACATCAAGATGCAGATTAAGTGAGAAAATCGAGCGTTACCTAAAGTCATCCATGTCTTTCGAAGGACTTTTCTTTATCTCTCCATCTTCGCTTTGGTTATCCAGGTCCATGTTAAAAGGAGCCGAGTAGACTTGACCTTGACGGAGTTGATCGTCACGTTGTAGTTTTGCTAACGGGCAGAAGACGAAGCTGATTAGTAAGATTTTCGACCGATAGGTGCTGTGGCTCGAATTTTTTGTGGTGACGAGCTATATGTACATCGCGGATCTACTTCCACACTCTCACACGCCTGTTTTCAGGCATAAACGCTTCTTACGTTTCCGAAAATAAATTATACCTCTGAAATCCGACCGACTACGATCACTGTAATCGTCTTTATCATTAGTAAACGTTTTCGCTACGATTGTAATCTTTAATCGTTAGAGATAACGAACTAAAAGATTAATTCAAAGCATTACGCTTCACTAATTCTTCGATACCCCTTCCTTTCGATTCTAAGAACAGCCATTGGCGAACTCAGTGGCCAATCATCGCCGTCTAGTTACTATCGCGATCAGTCTAGGGAGTTGAGACACGTAAAATTGCTCAGAATTATATCAGGGTAGAAAAGAGAAATAACATTAATAAATAAATATATTAATGTTTTTAATGTATTTCTGAAAAGAGATATACATTCTTTACTTCAAATTAATTATAATAAACAGTGGACTGTAATCGTAATGCTAATACTTACTATATGTCGTGCCATAATATTTATAGCAGAACGCTGAAACTGGTAGCCAAAAGTTACCGACAGATTACACTTACCGACTCCTGGATAGAACTTCGAGATTTCGCCACGTGAGGCGCCACTGGTATACCGTGTGGACTGCTCTGTCGGTAACGTTTGGCTAACAGTTTGAGCGTTTTCCCGCTAAGTGGCGCTGTACGAACGTTAAAAAGAGCGAATAATTTTTTAATTTAATCATTTATTTAAAATAGAGTACTACAAGGTTCCAAACGAAATCAACGACAACTAGATTTAAGATTTATTTCATGGAATCCATCAAACTTTCGGTAACATCTTTTGTACAATGTATATAGGTCCGTTTCGTAAACGCTACGAGAGGAAAATTAATTACATACGTACTACAACACAGTTTTAAGTACAATCGCGGGCACTTGCATACGAAGAAACTTCATTCGAACGTTTATTCTATTCGACACCACGTAGATATATTTATTGCCTCATGCGACGAACCTGCTTACTTGATTAATTTTAAAAACGGTAAAGATGGAATGTTCGTGTATGAGTCGTCGCTACGTTAAATTACGATAAAATGTGATAGCGTTAAAAACTGTTGTCTCGAATGGTTAATCTTTATAAATTTTAAACACCACCGAGACATTAAAGTGTTTCAAAAGACGACAGCGATTGGCAGTATTGGAGGTGAATCGAAGGCGAAGGAGAGCATTCGATTTCACCTGATTACGAATGTCGATTTCTTCGTACGGTGCGCGCACTTAACAAAAATTCACAGAACCTCGTTGCAAAATATGATTTAAGCGAGTAGCTCGGTTCAGAACGATACGAATAATTTACCTCCAACACAAAGAATATATATTCATTCTTTTTTTTAATAATACGTGATAGAATCTAATAATAATGAATACAATCGTTCACGTAGGGCCTCAATTTCATTATTCATCACTCAATTTTGACCAAAGAAACAATTAGTGTCGCTTAGCTATTGTCTAGCTAATAATTTATTCCCTTTACGCGAAATAGAAATAATTTACCTCCAACACAAAGAATATATATTCATTCTTTTTTTAATAATACGTGATAGAATCTAATGATAATGAATACAGTCGTTCACGTAGGGCCTCAATTTTTTACCAAAAAAAGAAAAAAACGATTAGTGTTGTTTAGCTATTGTCTAGCTAATAATTTAGTCTCTTTACGCGAAATAGAAATAAATCTACGAAGCTGCTAAGCCGAGCTGCCCCTCATCAAAAGAAAATTAATCTTATTTGGCACCTTAGCAGAGAAAACTAGACCGCAGAGTATCCCTGGGCCTTGTAAAAACGTCTCGATAAATTCGGACGAAGGTGTCGCGTAAAATACGAACCAAGAGTTACAAAACGATGCAGAGCTCTCCGACGTTCGATATAAATAAATAGTATATAATAATACATACATATAGATATATACGTATACATTCATACACATATAAGAGTATATATCTACAACACGGTTCCGTTACTGTAAAAAGAGTGGAATATGAAACCCGTTTCGCTCGCGATGAAAATTAGATTGGATCGAAATTCGCGGGGACTCCGACGGCTGTTTCGATCGAATGTCATTTATCGTTTCCGGTTTCGCAGATTCTCGCGTGCAAAAAAAAAAATGGTACGCCGAGCGAGCGTGCGAAACGCGACGCTAATACACACCGATCTGACAACTCTAATTGCAATTAAACGCGGCCGCGTTACAATCTCCCAGCGGTAAACTCGCGTGTAATTGCAATTACAGCGACCGACTGACTCCGTCGAACAAGATTTTTTTCTACGACAAAAAATGGTAATTTTTTCTAGCTTTTTTTGTTCGCTTTCAGTCCGCGAGGATAACGTCGAGCGAGGCACGTAGAGACGAGGATCGAATCGATATTAAACGGTACAATTTTCGAGTAACCATTCGAAAGAATTCCGAGGACCAGCAGCGACGCTGTCCGAGCGAGTATCGACCACCGAAAAGAGCTGCTTACGGGCCAGGACGAACGATTGAGCGGCCGCGAAATCGTCCCTTAAGCTGCCCCGCAATCCACGGGCACGATAGTCATTTTCAATTTATCTCAAAGCTTAACCGCAACTCTATTTTCTTCATTTCGCTCCTCCACCACCCTCTTCGTTTCACGTAAATGCATTCGGATGTCTTCGGGAAGAACTCCCCGGAAACAGACTCGCTGGAAAAGGGCCCTCTCTCTGCACCTGTAACGAAATACCAGATCTTAGACCCTAGCAATTTCTCTGTAGCTGCGATTCAACAGGAAGAAGAGGTTTAGAGTCAAGAACAGGTGTGGCCGAAGAAATTGTCCTCGAAAAGCGGATCAGAGGACAATATCTTCGGCTAGAGGAGAGTTCAGAGTCCTTTCGACTCCTGGACAGCGGGGTTTTACTGGGTATGTTATATTCTTAGTTTTATTTGGAATGGATGAGCTCCACCACTACCCCTCGACCATCATCGGAGAGGAGGTGTGCGTAAAATACATTTTTCCCTGCTGTCCTTAACCCTCATACGTTCCTCAGGATGAAAATTCATCCACTAAATATTTTCACATACTGTAAAGTTATTCATCCTTTTATTTCTAGGTCTCACAGTTGGGCATTTTAACCAAAAAGCTGGCCAAAATTATTTTACAGTAGAAAACAAGTCCACTAGTGTTGATTTGTTACAAAATTACATTTTTCCTTTTGTTTGAACATATCAGGTTCATTGCTAAATTCAAACAGTGTTTGAATACAATAAATACAATAAATTATATGTAACATACAATGAATAAAAAAATAATACATACAATAAATTTACTTGAGATGTATTTCTATAAAAACATTATATACACAATTGTTTTTCTAATTGAAATTGAAAAGCAGTCAAAATGACTTCCTTAGGCAATCTAGTGTTAAATAGCTCCGAGTGCAAAGGGTTAAATAATAAATAATAAATCTCCTCCTTATTTCTGAGGAGCGTATGAGGGTAGAAAAACAAAATGGCGAAGAAGAGAACCTGTACCTGACGATTCTCAGTGGCTCGCTGGATCCTGACGCCGCTCAGGTGTTCTCCGGTTGGTTCAGGTTGCTGTTCAATAGCTCGGTGTTCGCATTATTCGCGTTCAGTCTCTGTTGCTCCTTCAGCTTCTTCTTCCTGCGCTTGTTCCGCTTGTGGACGCACGTCAGCCCGACGAACAGACTAAGAAGGAAGCCTCCGATGCAACAGGCGACGAGGATCCAAATATTCCTGACCTTCTCCGTTTGAATCCTTAGCCGTTCGATCTCCGTGCACCGATCGTACACCTCGAGGGTCCTGTTGCTGAAGACTGGCTCAGGAGGACAGTCTCGTTTCAGCTCCTCTGAGCAGTTGAAACCCGGTTTCACATAAATGTTGCGCAGTTTGAACCAGTGGTTCAGCGTCTGGCATTGGCAAGCTGTCGCGTTGAACTTGATGGGGTTCTTGGTCAAATCTAGGGTCTTCAGGAAGCAAAACGGAGCCAGGTCTTCGGGCGTGACCGATTGAATAGAATTCAAGGAGACGTTCAGAGTGTCCAAGGTAGGCACCAGACCCAGCTGTGGAATCCTCGTCAGTCTGTTCACGGACAGCTGCAGGTAGGTCAATGGGGATACCACCTTTATGTGGGTGAACTTGTCGTCCTGTAGGTCGTTCTTGCCCAAGTACATTCTCCGCAGGTAGGGCAGCTGGAACATGTTGCGCGGTAGGTTGTCACAGCCGTTCTGAGTCAGGTCCAGCACCTCCAGGTAGTGCAGGTTGTTGAACGCGTCCTCGTGGATGGACCGGATGAAGTTGTCGCCTAGGTAGACGAACACTAGGCTCTTGTACGGGGCCAGGCTGTCGTTCGTCAGTTCTCGGATCCTGTTCCCCGATATGTCCAGTATCTGGAATTACGAGGGAGATCAGTGGAGGGTCTACAGAGAGCTGCCTTCAGAGCAGCGCTAGGCAAACTTTGTTTGGAAAGAGACAGATTCGTAAAACCTTTAGGCCTGGTGGGCCATGGAGCAAGAACAAATCAGGGGTTCCAAATATTTTTGTTAATGGAAAGTGATATTTTTACATTGGTTTTTGGAGCATCAGCTGATGCAATAAAAAATACATGATTCCATTTATAAAAACATTAATGACGTTAGCGTTAGCAGCGTTTTACCTGAATGTCAGTCTTCAAGTTTCCAGGTACATGCGGCAAGCTGAGGTTGGCGCATCGCGCCTGCAACATTGCATAGGTCCTGCCGTATCTGCAGGTCTTCGAGGGTATGTCCTGCTGAAGGACAAGGGTGGAGCCAGCCGAGCCCAGCAGGAAGGTGCCGAGCATGGTGGTGATGACGAATCCCATGAACGCGTTCACCAATCTCAGACCCATGTCTGTAACAGAGAAGAGCAGATTTCCAGTTGAAATCGTGGGTCAGGACTCAATTTGGCCGGTTTACGATGGCATCTCGAGAATCGACGAGTTCTCGATGCCCACGGGCAACGTCACGGCGATCTATCGATCGTTGAGCAGCTGTCGGAAGCTTCCGCTCGGAACCGATACGCGAACATTCTCTCTCGTGAGAGCTTTCATGATCGTGCCACTGTTACACGATTCTTTGGGGAGAGGAAAAAGAGAGAGGGAGAGAGGATTGTTCGTAAAAGAAATCGTGAAAGTTGAAGATGGCCAGCGGGTCTTCGATGCATTATTTCACGTTAGCCCCGGTTCCCCGACCTTGTTCCGAACGGGAACAATGACGGGAGAATTTCTGAGAGGCATTCTCGATGCAGTCTCCGAGGGAGGAACGCGAGCGGATACCTCGCGTGAATTTTTTAACGGCTTGGAATACCTATCGGTCGTCCATGGGACTTGGGTTACCGCTATTCCCAGCGAAACTGCGATCCTGCAACACCGGCGCCGATGAAATATTAGGAACTTTGTTTTAATACGGAACGAGCACGTCCTCCCCTTCCCCTCAATACCAGACTTCCCCTTCCTCGATCGTTTCTCGTTCGGATCTCACGTTCGCACGATTTTATCTTGGCCAACAAATTTGATTATCAGACGGCCCCGCGGAAAATTTCCAATGAAAATCGTTAGCGTAACCGCGAGGGGAAATATTTGCGCCGATATTAAAAACGGAACATGTCGTTCAGCCCGCGGGGAACCAGATGGAATGAAATGGCTGACTGTATCTGAAAGGAGAATTAATAAACTCGAAAATTCTTCTTCGTTTACGAGATATATGAATTCTATCGCGTTGTTGGGAAGGTTCAACGGTTTCGTTTAATTTTCCTGCGGGAACATTCCGGATGGAGCACAATCTAAAATCGATGCCAATAATATCGAATAATCCGCTTTCGATTTGCGCCTTCGAACGTCGAAGAATTCTAACAGGAACACATTGTAAAATTATTCAAAAAATATGTATACTGACGTTTTCAATTTTGTGCCTTTAAACATCGAAGAATTCTAGCAGGAACATATTGTAAAATTATTCAAAAAATATATATACTAACGTTTTCAATTGGCGCCTTCGAACATCGAAGAATTCTAGCAGGTACACATTGTAAAATTATTCAAGAAATTATTCAAGAAATTATTAAAAAAATTATTAAAAAAATATGTATACTAATGTCTTCAATTTTTATTCTAATAGGATTAATTCTAATAGGAGCCACATTGTAAAATGATCGCCATAAAGCCCTCCGAATTCCACCGAAAATTCGAAAAATCGAACAGACTGGAACGTATTGAAAAAATATATATGTATACCGACGTTTTCGAGGAGAACGTGAAGATAATGTAGCCACAGTTTAAGCTTCGGTCGCGGTTCGGGCAATAATTGGGTTCGGTTGGCGTTTGTTTGATCAACACTTCAATCCGCGCAGACTGGCGTGTTCCAGCTTGGTCCGCGAAGTATTCGTTCGCGCGAAGAAATTAGTTTACCAGACACCGGTGGGACCACGTCGAGACCACGGTGTTCCACGAGTCAGCAAGTTTCGAAAGAAGACACCAAGACCCCGCTGGTGTTTATTGTGCCAAGCCTCTGATGAACTGCAGAAGCAACGGCGCAGAATTTTCGTGTCTAACTTTATTCCCAGACTCGGCTCGATAAATTTTCGTTCGGACAACCGTGTTTTCCCAATTAACTCGGTTTCCGGCGATCCTCCGGGTATAGATAATATCGTTACTCTTTTGAATCGGGACCTTTTGTAACAGGATTCATCGAGGAAAAAATCGAACCGGGCTGAGGGAGTACAGTTGATCTCTCATCTCTCATCAGCTGATGCTCCTTCATATTCTTTACAAAAAAGTATTAATCTATTTGTATAAAAAAATCATTAGTTTAGGAGATATTTTAATTATAATTTGTTAGGAAATCTCGACTCTCTGGTCAATAATATGAATTCAATGTGATAATGTAGTAGGAGTATATAGACATTGTTCAAGTAGAACCACAAAAAAATAATGGGATTATTACTGTTTATTAAAGATTACGAAATATATTAAGGAAAGAAGGCTAGCGTTTTTTTTTAATATTAGAAAAGATTTATTATAACATTAGGTATACCCAGACTCGGCTTGGTTTTCGTTCGGACAACCGTGTTTTCCCAATTAACTCGGTTTCCGGCGATCCTCCGCGTATAGATAATATCGTTACTCTTTTGAACCAGGACCTTTTGTAACAGGATTCATCGAGGAAAAAATCGAACCGGGCTGAGGGAGTACAGTTGGATCTCTCGTCAAGTTAGTTATTAAAAGGACTGCACCGTTGCTGCAGGATTTCATCCCCTCCGGCGACGCCCCGTTTCGATTCGGGCCTGGACGAACTTTTCCATTGGGAGAAATATATATTCGAAAATTGATACCGATACTAAAATCTGTATAAAATACTCGATATTTATACAAAATATCAGCGCGTTTATATTTTTGACAGACTTGTTTACCGTGCAGTTTAACCCCAAGCCCTGGTCATCTAAATTTTAATCCCCGCGCTCGCCCACCGAAAATAGTTGTTCGTGACGTGGCAATCAACGCGTTACCAAAACGGTCAAACAAAAAAAAACAATAGCCAGAATTTCTACGGTTGCTAAAATTGCGAACTTTTAATAGACCAAAGTAAACCATTCGTTTTTCCAATTTTCGTGAACCATTCCATAAAAATGTTAAAGTCACCGTTGCTCGATAAAATAAATACAAACACGAGTCCAAAAAATTCCAACGATAGTTGATGCGGGCGAATGGCATACAATTAGCTTACCATTCACCGCGGAAACTGTGTTACCACCCTGCCCCCCTGTTACGTCGCGCGCCCGTATCGAGAGCACATCGTCTCCTTGCATTTTTAATGGTAACAGGTGCCGTTTCCGAAAAGGTGCGTCCGGGATCGAACGAAACCGATCGATTCGTCAGCTCCTGGAGAGCTGGCCAGGGTCCGTTTTCACGCTCGTCACGTTTTTCGGTTTCAATTTGCAGGGCGCGCACGCGCGCGTACGCGCGATCCCGTTTTATGGGAACGGTCAGCCGCAATCATTCGTAATTGTTCCCCGGAAAAAATAACCAACGCGACACCGACCAATTCGAGACTATTCGAGGATACAATTGGAAATCTCTAATCTACAGTTGCCCGGATCTTGACTGTGACGACGTACTCCTGAAGCTAGACAAAATTGGATTTTCGATACAGTAGCTCTTTTTCTATTACTGAAAATCGTATCAAATATAGCTGACTATTTTCAACGGTCGCGTTGATGTCGAAGCGATTAATGGAGATGTAATTACATTTCTTATTTAACGTTTAATAAAGAAAAATAATAATAATGTCATTTTATTTGTGTTCATTTATTTTTGACAAATGAAGTATATTGTATTTAACGTTTAATAAAGAAAAGTAATAATTTCATTTTATTTATGTTCATTAATTTTTGACAAATGAAGTATATTGTATTTAACGTTTAATGTCATTTTATTTGTGTTCATTTATTTTTGACAAATCAAGTATATTTTATTTAACGTTTAATAAAGAAAAATAATAATTTCATTTTATTTGTGTTCATTCATTTTTGACAAATCAAGTATAAACAGCCATATTTTTTTCTTAAATATAATATGTTCCTGAACAATTTCTTAAATGTTCATTCACTGGTGCAGTTACCCTACTCCTGAATCGCACGAAGCTAGACAAAATGGGATTTTCGATACAGTAGCTCTTTTTTCTATTACTAATAATCGTATCAAATATGGTTGCCTATTTTTAACGATCGCGTTGATGTTAAAGCGATGTAATAAAAAACATCTCAATGGAGATGTAATTAAATCGTCAGAGGAATTCTTCGACGAGTTCAACCATCCCGCCTTTCCACAGATGTATTCCGGTTTGTGGACGGTTCTATGGGGTTCGCAAAGGGATTTTTTTTCCTCTCGCCGACGATGGTCACGAAAGCACATTTAACCGGATCGTTTACCGGCCGCGTAAATATTTTTCCTCGGATTCAGATGTTTTTGCTCGCCCCGGTTTCTCGCGACGAGTAACTCGTTAAACCTGCGTAAGAAACGGTGCGGGCGCTTCATCTCGCGCTGAAGGGGATTCTAAATTGCATCCACCACCCCCTTCGGGGAAAAAAGATTTTTCTAGCAATTATTTATACACCTCGATTACTCTCGCTCCGAGATTGAGTCCGGCGTCTTCTCGTGTTGGTCCTTTTCGAAACCGTATGCTCGGGATCTAAGCTCGCAGAAATAAATGGTTCTTCGGAGGAATTTATCGTCCTCGTTTTCTTTTTTAAACCGATGGAATTAATTAAGGGATAGCTCAACGCAAGCTCTCGGCTTTAAGCCTGCACAATGCAACATGCCAGCCTATCATTAGGTACAGTGGTAAATGGTTCTTCGAATGAATTTATTGTCTTCTTTATTTTTGCGTTTCTTCGTTACGGAGTATTAATTAAAGGATAGGTAAACAGAGAATTTCTCTCGGCTTTCAGAGCTTGTTAATGGCTTATCATTTGATAACGCTGCGCGAAACCGATAACGCATCAATTATGAGTAATACCGAATGTTTCATGAAATAGAGGATGTTCTGTCTAATCGAGGTAACCCGTGAACTTAGAACATTAATAATAGAACTGGAATTAAGTGGTTTCCAATGGTGCATTGCGCACTGCGTTCGCGTGCAGCGAAAATTCAGCCGGTTCGACGATTTCGGACCATCCCCGACGTTTTAAGTGAAAATACATATTTCAAACGTGCCTCTAGGCTCTTTATAAAAGTTAAATATTTCAATAATTAAACGTTCTGACTCTGAATTGAGTCTATCCAAATAGTTAATTATTTATTTGCATATTTTATTTTCATTGTGTATAATTCTTTTCATTTTATGGATATAAAATTGATTTCCTCATAAGAATGTTTCGTAATTGATTACATATCAATATATTTAATATTCTAAACAATATCTCCAATATACACATCCAAAGAACTTCATAAAAATTTATTATACTTTTTAAAAACCACGCTTATATTAAACTGCACTAAAATGGAGAAAATAATTTTTTTAGATATCAGTGGCTACATATAAAAACTATATTAATGTAATCTTCGTAGACGCTCCACGCTTTTATTTATGGTCACTGATATCTAAAAAAAATTATTTTCTCCTTTTTACTGCATTTTAATATAGACCTGATTTTTAAACAGTTTTTTTTATTTTCTACTTTTCAGTCTTTACTACCCTGCTGAGATTTTTTTATTTCCTAAACGCACAATTAAAAAAAAAATTTTTTTAATTTTGCATTATCATACAGTTTTGAATTATGTTTAAAATTTCAAGTCTATAGCTGATCGGAGAGTGGTTTAAAATTCAATTACATGATTTGATAGAAACAACAAGGCAAGCTAATATAAGCGTGGTAATAAAAATAGAATAGCAGGCATTTGTGGACCATGCACTTAAAGATTGCGCATAGACGAGTGTCGGATGAAAAAACAATGACGCTGCACTTACGATGCAAGCGATACGGGGATCGTTATCTCGTTGTGACAACAAGAGTTCCAAGTCGAACGGGAGACGAGCTGTGTTTCCTCCGAGTAGTCGACAAGATTACGCAGCTTTTGTGACGCGCGGTTTATCGCGGCTCGATTCTTCTTTCCTCGAGGAAACGCGTTATCGACTGTTTGCCCCCGGCTTCGAAACAATCCCGGCATGCTGTAAACGGCCCCGCTATCTCGACGTTTTACATTCTAGTTGATTCGTCACGGTTCGCCATCCACCAAAAGACACGAACCCGATATAATGCCGCACGCAATCTGTTTCACCCTCGCTCTCGCCAAAGGTCGACAGACGAGGGACGTTAGACTCGCGTAATATCGATGTTTGCCCGGGATCTACGTTGACTGTCGTCGCGGAAATCAAGTTTGCTACCGCGAGCAATCAATCGATCTAGTTTCACCAAGTTCGATCTCTGTTCCCCCGGATGGAACTTTCAACGTCGGGGAGGAACGGATAATGCTCGTCTTCGCGATCTCAGACCATCGTTTGTTTGCAGTTCGCAACGTTTATTGCAAATAATTATCAGGATGACGAGATTTATGTGATTATCGCGGCGCAGTTTATCGGGAACTGTTCTTTACCGATCGTCGCCGATCGATTATCGTCTGGCAACGCTCCTCTTCTTTTAGTTTAAACTTTCGGAAAATGTTGTCTTTTTTAATTAATTTTATCTGAAAAAATAGCGTATTCATTCTAGCTCCACTGCGAATTTTTATGCAAATTAAAAATTAAATTAATTTCAAGCTATGAGAGCTATTACATTTCTCATTTCCTTGATAATTAGCAAATAAAAAGTGTCTTTTTTATTTTTTTCATGTAGTTGAAATTTTTTCAAAATCTTTGCGCATTGTTTAATAATCGTTCACAACGTTTATTGCACATAATTATCAGGATGACAAGATTTATGTGATTATCGTGTTGTAGTTTATCAGGAACAGTTTTTTACGGATCGTCGCCAATCGATTATCGTCTGGCATCGCTCCTCTTCTTTTACAACGAATTTCTTTTAGCTTAAACTTCCAGAAAATGCTTTTTTTAAATTACTTTAATCTGCAAAATTAACGTCTCCATTATAGCTACACTGCGAATTTTTATGCAAATTGAAAATTGCATCAATTTCAAGCTACGAGAGCAATTACATTTTCCATGTCGTTGATAATTTAATTCATTAAGTGTTTTTAATTTGATCAGTTCGTCTTTTTCATAAGCTTTCGTTACAGGCTCAAATTAAGAAGTTTTAAAAAGTGTCTTTTTTAGTTTTTTTCATGTTGTTCGAATTTTTTCAAAATATTTTTTGCACATTGAAATTTATAAGAGGTTCAAGATACTTTTCATAATACTTTGATTTTTAATGAGGTTCAGCGATAACAGAGCAATTTGAAGGATCACACATTCTCGTGGATTTCAATTCCGATTCCCAATACCGTTCTACTCGGACGCTGAAAAACAATAAAATTCATAATCGCCTTAAGACCCTTCGATTCCTAACGATAGAAAGACACTTTCGGTTGATAGCCGATTCGTATGCAGAAGATTCAGCAATAACCGAGCTACCACAGAGTTCCCATATTCTTCCGGATTTGAATTTCACCTCGCCCATATCGTTCCACTCAAATCCACTCGCTTTAAACAATCTTAATAGACTTGGGAGACTTCGATTCTTAACGTTGGTAATCTAGAAATTCGCGTTCGATTTGCGTCGGTTGACCAAATAGTCGGGAAAGTTCTCACACTGTTCTACATTCAAATACAAAATTCGCCTTCAACTTCTTCAGGAAAAAATAAATATGGAGATTCAATAGCGAAATTTCACGAGTATTTAAGCGGGTACATTATTTCCCGACGTGCATTTCATTTACACCGCTCGAAACCATAATCTCCAGCTAATGGGGATGCACGTTTCCCAATTGACCAGCGGTTTGCGCCGATTAGCCGAGTATTCTATAGATTCTGGAGAAGGAGAGAGAAGTACCATGAATCGAGTAATTCTTCGCGATCGGAATGATTTTAATCTGGAAGTATTAAAAGTTCGCACTGAAAATTCCTTAATTTTCTTGCTTATTTTTCTGGCGGAAAGTTAGCGGTATTTCCGCTGGCAGAAAAGTACAAATTAATACAAAGATTAGCCGAATAATCTGGAAAAGAGGAGGTACCATGTAATTCTTTGCGATCGGAATGATTTTAATCTGGAGGTATTAAAAGTTCGCGCCGGAAATTCCTTAATTTTCTTGCTTATTTTTCTGGCGAAAAGTTAGCGGTATTTCCGCCGGCAGAAAAGTACAAATTAATACAAATAATAATCCCCCGGTCCGTCGAGTCGCAGTCGATATTAATTCCGAACTTATCAAAGGCCTGTCCGGGTCCGCTTGAAAGGCGGAAGACTTCCGGTTATTACGGATTACCGAACGGTATATAATCGAGCGAAGTATTACGCCGCGGCGCCTGGGGCTGCACGAAATCAAATGCGCGGGGGTTCGTTATCGATCATGCGACCTGGTCCGGGTATCGAGTCTTCACCGGTACAATGAAATAATAACGATAACCCGATAGTTGCGAAACTGGAACCCTTTTCGATATGAGAGGGAGCGAGATGGCGAAGGGAGAGCGTGCTCCGACGTCTTCCGCGATCCGACAATGATCGAACCTCGGAGGGAGGATTTCCTGGGACCAGGGTCCTCCTCATCGATCCTGTAAGCCTGAATCATTGCTGTTCCACGACAGACGGGACCCGAGATATCCCAGTTATCCCGCATTATTGATTCGCGACGCGGAACACGCGAAAATACCGCGGCTGATAAACATTATTGCGAATCGTCGCTGCAGGCACCGTAAACAGAATTAATCCCCGACGATGGATCCAATACGGAAATGGACGAATTGCTGGAGGACACGATCCATTATCGAGATAACTGACGGGACGTAACCCCCCACGCACGCTACCCCGCAAATAATCACAAACAAATGACTAAGCGAAGCTCCGCGATGATTGCTACTCGAACTTTCACCATTCGGTATTGTAGGTCGTCTCTCGATGCTTTTTGTTAGGATAAATGTTTCGGTTGAAACGTAGAAATTGTTGATGCTGTTGAGGAATTTTAAGGAACCGTGGAGGAAAGCGATATATTTGTTCGCAAGGATTCAAGATACTTTGACAGTGATCTTCGTGGATGATGAGGATGGATTGTAGATCTTCTACTCGATGGTTTTTGTCCGGATAAATATTTTGGATGAAATGTAGAAATTGTTGATGTTGTTGAGGAATTTTAAGGAACCGTGTAATTTGTTCGCAGGTATGATTCAAGATGCTTTGATAGTGATCTTCATCAATGATGTGGATAGATTGTAGATCTTCTCTCGATGCTTTTTGTTAGGATAAATGTTTCGGTTGAAACGTAGAAATTGTTGATGCTGTTGAGGAATATTAAGGAACCGTGTAATTTGTTCGCAGGGATTCAAGATTCTTTGATAGTGATCTTCGTGGATGATGAGGATGGATCTTCTCAAAATATTTTGGTTAAAATGTAGAAATTGTTGATGCTGTTGAGAAATTTTAAGGAACCGTGGAGGAAAGCGATATATTTGTTCCCAAGGATTCAAGATGCTTTGACAGTGATCTTCCTGAATGATGCTGATAGATGTTTCCATGTGCTACTATGTGCAGTTGCGCAGAGCGTTCAACTATGTGCGGTAAACGCTTCAGGGGACGATTGTACAGATTGGTGTTACATTAAATTCAGAGCGAAGTTGCAGAGTTGAGTTCGTTTTTTTAATTATGAAGGAGTGAATGTCTCTCCGGGAAACCGATAATATTAAATGGATTTAGATTCATCGTTTTAAGATGATTAACATCGGAGAATTCTTCTGAACATTTGAAGAGGATTAAAAATTTAACAACGACTGTCAATTTAATTTAATATTTAATATCAGCAATATTTATCTGCTAATCGTTATGAATTCGTAATTTAAATCCAGTCGATCCATTTGAATGCATAAAACTCATCCCTACCTTCTGAACATTTGAAGATGATTAAAAATTTAAAGACGAGTGTCAATTTAATTTAATATCAACAATATTTATCTGGTAATCGTTATGAATTCGTAATTTGAATGCATAAAACTCATTCCTATCTTCTGAACATTTGAAGACGATTAAAACTTTAACGACGAGTGTCAATTTAATTTAATATCAACAACATTTATCTGCTAATCGTTATGAATTCGTAATTTGTATCCAGTTGATACACATTTAAATGCATTAAATTCATCCCTGCCTTCTGAACATTTAAAGACGAGTGAGGATCTAACGACAAGTATCAATTTAATATCGTTTTAAGCTGATCAAGGATTAAAGATTTTCCTTAAGCATCGCTAGTGACGACATACATCGCTACAGATTCTACCACGTAGATTTTGCCAATTAATCTCGTTTTACCGAATTAACCCTTAAAATATTTGCCACACACAGTCGAACACCACCGGCCGCCTACAGCTTCTACGCAGGTGTAATCTAGGGCAAAGGTTATTTGCATTCCGCGTTGGCTTTAATTAATTAAACGTTGTAGTTATGTAGTCGCATGGAACCATACAGAGGACCGTAAAATAATATTTCTCCGGCGAGCATGTCCCTCGGAGAGGGGCGCAATTTAAACTGATTACACATCGACGATGACTAGTCCGCGGATCCTTCTGCAAACTCGGAATTTTCCGAAGCAATTTAAAACAGCAGAATTTCAACCGCAGCTTCTTGTGAAGTTTTTCGCAGACTCTCTCGCGCGTTCAGCGCAAATTGATATTCCTCCAACTTATTTCCGTAACGACGTACGCGGTGTTTTCATTATTTTTCCATTCCGAAAGAAATTGCGGACATATTACGAATTCAATTAAACGCCCCGCACGGATTTCGTCTTTCCATATCTCGCACATCTGCGTGCACCATAAATGCACTCCACGCTGGGGGTTGCATTAAGTAATTAACAGTTAGCGTAAGTAACTCGCAACAGAAATAACAATTAAATTACAATTATCATTTAATCTACGAGCAAATTACCTATCCGGCTAAATTCGCCATTCCTTGCTATCCTTTCGATCCGACGCACAGTGGGAAATCGAAAATTTTAGAGACATTATGCCAGGAAGAAAAATGAAAGAATTAATAAAATTAAATGAAAATTGTAGTTGCACCAAGCTGTTCAAGATTTCAGCCCCCTTTTTTTCTATAGTAAGGAGCATTATTTTCTGTTGAGAAACTATAATTGCATTTACAATTATTATATGCAACGTATTAAAAATTTAATATTCAATGTAGAACAGAAAAATGTCAAAAATTTTACAATTAACAAGCAATATCTTTTTGTACCATACAAACCATACAAACATAAAATATATTTATTAATAATAAATAAAATATTACAATATTATATTATAATATTATTTTTTATATATAATTATTAATTATAAATAAAATTATTTCTTAATAATTAAAAAAAAAAATTTTACGTTATTAAAAAGATAGAATTTTGTAATATTTTTCTATGCAAAACGCATCCTAATATTTCTAATGGTTTAAAAGTGAATAATAATTAAATTCCTCGTATTAAATCCGCTCACAATATTCGCGAAATATTTTTATCCCGATGTTTATGAACAAACGAATTCGCATTGAAACGCGTCAATAGAATTGGCATACAATGTTGCGACACAAAGTTATCGGTACCCGAAGGCCCATATGCAATGGAATTAATTAACACTAAAAATGTACATAACGAAACAAACGCGAGAGACGTTTATCGCACGGTTCGGCAGCAGTTGTTTCGATATTCTTTTGACCCGTGCAGGTTTATTCAGCTTTTCATAAATGCTCCGAGCGCCGAATTTGCCGGAAATTATTATTGCGTTAAAGGGCGCTTGATTCATTATGCAAATCACTGTGCCTCTATCCGACAGTGAAAACAAACTACCTTGAAAATCTCTTGCGGAGACGAGGAAGTAATGCGGTACGTAGCGAACACGCCAGAGGATGCGTTCTGCGAATTTCACGGGCGGAGACTCGCGGAAATTGCGGGCACGACAACAGCAACATTTGCGGATCATTCGAATACACGGTATTACACGGTGACCGTACAATCTCGCGCCGTTTGTTTGATAATCGGATGAAAAGCCCGTTTTCTCTCCGGTCATCGCGATGCTAAAACTGTTCATCTGCTAAAAGTATCGAGCGTCGATATTTACCGAATTTCTACTGCTTCCGCAATACCCGTCACTTCAATCACGATGAAAAACAATGAAAATCAGCCGAAACATTTGCGAACAAACATGGTCGACACCATTTTTCAGTCGTGCCATTTATGTAGGATCCTTCGAAAAATAATATTTGGACCGAGGGTTGGTTTGTCTTGTAAAAGAGACTAGGATAACAATTCACCCATTGTTATTTTACACGTTGAATCAACACATTGTGTTTTATATATGGCGTTTAAATTTTAAAGAAATACATCTGACGACGTAGACATAAAAAAATAATTTTACAGTATTTGAAAATGGGTGAATTTTATCCCTGAGAAACGTACGAGGGTTAAGGGTGTTCTGGAGGTATATAAAAACGCAAGAAAATTTTCGAAACTTTGATAAGATATAATTATTATTAAATTAATGCAATTATTAAAGTTTGGATTTGATTCACTGCACCGTTTAATATTTATAGCAACTTAAAGTTTGCACATTTTAACACGTCCTCTTATGGAGAATTCATAAAGAACTTTATTTATTTAAATATTTATTTTTAACTGTTTATTGCGTAATTATATACATATATTGAATATCACAAATTTATTATTTTCAAGTTCAAATCAGGGGGTATAATCATTCGCAAAGGTCACAATTTTTTATAATATCAAGACAATTTGATTAAAAAATAAATACAACATGAAATTCACTGATTGAACCAAAGCTTTTTAAATTAATCTATTGTTTCATGGAAAATGTACTCATGAATGGCTTTTATTGCTAATATATTGATGGATTTCAAATTTCTTGTACTTCCAGAACATCTTTAAGGATACTGTCACGTTATTTTCAATTTATTAAAAGAATGAATATATATTATATTACATTATATTATATTATAATCATATATATATATATATATATATATATATATATATATATATATATAGAATATATATTAAGAATGAATATATTGTTATTGTGCATTCCACAAAAATTGTTTAAATTTTGTTTATTGCAGTTTAATTAAATAAATTGCTAATCGATCACCGTTCGAAGAATAATAAATTTTCATGTTCGTTCAATGTCAAGATAATAATCAGTTCAAGAACCACACATTTCCGATGCTCGATCAACTATAAAACAATAGAACCAGCTGGTCAAAGAGGCCACGGATATTTAATCAATCGTGACATAATGAAATTCATTAGTCGAACACCGGTCTCGCTGTTTATTACAGAGAAGCTTCTATTTAAAGCAAGGGTTTTAGTTCCAGATCACTGTGCAGCGGTTTCATCCGGCGAACAGAGATCCGACAAAAGTCGCGCTTTTTCCGGGGTGCATCCTCGGTTAAAATGCTAGCGAGAGTTTATTAACGATAGCCACGGACACCTGTTCATCGCGCGTGTCGTCGATACCTCGTTTCCCGACCGATCGACCATTCAATCACCCGTGAAATTTACTTAAACGCCCGTTGATTCGTTCAATTCGCCCCGCGGTCGCGGATAATCAACTTTACGCTCTCTCGCGCTTTTTCCTCGGACCCGAAATGCAACCTGGTTCTCTGCATTTCGAATCATTTCTATGTTATTTCTGCTTGAAATTTCATTACACCGACGTCCATTTCGTTGTAACTCGGCGAGAAGTTAATCCTTTGCCTTTGGGAATTGTTTCGTACAATGTTGCAAATGTTCTTTCTGCTTTTTTAAGTATATTTATATATATTTATATTTTTATATTTATATTTATATATTATATTTTTATATACATTTATAATAACTAGCAATGATTTTTTTATTATTATTTAACGTCGCTTTTTTTAATTCTTCCGTGAGAATTATTTTGCGACGGTAGCAATGATTTTAATGGCGCACAGGTTCGATCAAACTCTACACACTATATATAACTATTTTGTAGGAATTACCCAAACGTTTTGGATTCGGATTTGAATCATCAGGTTCGAGATCACGTTTGCTATTAAAAATGTTTTAATAGTAGAGGAAAAAAGGTGTTTTTTTAAATAGCTATTTTTAATAAAATAGCTATATATAGTGTGTAGAGTTTGATCGAACCTGTGCGCCGATAAAATCATTTCTAATTATTATCTTAAGACGATCGAAATATTAAAAATCCATTTACGTATCATTGTAAAAAATTTATAGTTTGAGAAGGCCAAAGTTCCGACCACCTTTCTCTTCCTCCACTATTAAAACATTTTAATACCGATAAAATCATTGCTACTTATTATCTAATAGAAATGCCCAAAAGTATAAGAAAAGACATTTAAACCATTCCTCGCAGAAACACAAAAGTCTATAACATAATAGAAAAGTACCAGAGTCCATAAAACTTCGAAATCATCCATCCGGGAAGATCGTCAAAGAATCCGAAAAATTAGTTGGCAGCGGTAAAAGCGGGCCAGAAAGCGAGAGCAATTAATCTCTGGCATCCAGAGGAGAGTTCGAACACCTTAGGAAAAAGGAATAAAAGTTCGGACAGTTCGTGCGGAAAATTGCGAAAGATCCCGAAAAGTTAGTCGGGGGGGGAAGGACGATAAAAGCCGGCCAGGGAAACGAAGAAAGATGGCGGACAACGGAGGACCGTTCGTGTCGCGGGAAAATTCGAATCGTTCACCGGTAGCGGGAAGTTTGTTCCCGGTTGCTCTATCTCTGATGGCTCTTGGGGCGCAGGCATCGGGAACAGATATTTTCCAAGCAAACAGACGTAGTTCTCGCGGCGACCATTAACAGCCGGGCTCTTCAGCGTGGCAGCAGTTTAAAGAGAAAATAAATTAAACGAGTGCCGGCGTGCTGGCTGTCGCGCGACGTTGACATTCGCCGTAGGAGCCGATCCTCCTCTCTGGCTCTCTCCCGAAACTTTTCTCGCCGGCTTCTCTTTGCTGAAATGCGAGCAGCGATCCTCTCTCCTCGGCCCCCACGTAACTCGCATATTTCCGTCGTGTCCCGGCGTTTCACCGTTTCCCTGCTCGTTTATTGCGCGCCACGAACGTCCCATCGCAATCCGTGGGCTCCTTGTCACCCGTTCGTCCGGTAGAAAACCCGGGGAATGCTCCTGGCAGACCTTTTTTACAAGCCCGCCTATCGATTTCCGTTAACGAACGGTCACTTTCTTGTCCGAAAAGCCTCTGAGACGGCCGCCGCCTGCCTGCCTGTCCAGAAACGCCACGAGCCGGACCGATCGCGCGCCTATAACGAGCGGCACTCGCGATTCCACCGGTGACGTACACGCTCCGACACGCGCTCCCCCAGATTTTCAATCTCGGAGACCAAATATTATTGGCTCGCGGATTTTCAACTGGAAAAGCGGGAATTATATCAACGATGGAACTATATTATATTTTTATATCAACAAATGGCCTCCTAGAAGTTAGCCCCCCACTTGTTGAATTAAATAATTCCATCAGTTGTGCTGAATTGTGCTCGAATATTACAACCATAATATGAAAAATGAGATGAAAAATTGAGAAAAACGATGTTTTGGGTAGCCTACCTCCACTGTTCATTTTTTTCAATTTTCTCAATTGTGCTAAGATTGAGCTAAAGTATTGCTTAAAAAAAATAATAAATAAAGAAGTTATAGTAAATAATAGTTTTGAACATCAATTTTTATATTTTTTATTTAACGTTTAATAAAGAAAAATAATAATAATTTCAATTTATTTGTGTTCATTTATTTTTGACAAATGAAGTATAGAGAGCGATTTGGCATACATGAGATTCCTTTAATTCACATATTTTTTTTGTTAAATAAAATATCTCCCTGAACAATTTCTTAAAGGTTTATTCACTGGTGCCGTTACTCTATTAATAATAAAATATCATATTGTGTTATGTGTGAACATTTTACTTGATAACTGAGTGCGGTGAAGATTAAATAAACATTTAAGGAATATCGAATATTCTAGATTTGATCTCCCAACAATGTTTCCAACTACGTCGACCGCTTGTGACGTGAAACGCGTTCAATTCTCGAGACACTGAATGTTCTAAAAACTTTTTAATCCCCTTGGAAAAACCTTGAAGAGAGAATTTCATTCCGGACACTCGTCGCTGAAAAGGTAGAACGTGTCAAGTATTTTTTGCTGGCCTATACAGCCGCGAAGTTTCATCAAGATTGATTGACATTTCGATCGTTCTCGACGAATGTTCTACGCTGGTGATAAAGAAGTTCATCGCTCTGGTAAACATCATTTTGCGGATCGGAATCGTGACACGTGAACTTTTACAGGTGGCAATTAGCCGTCGGTGATCGCATTAACCGAATCTTCAACACCGTCCACGAAAATAAACCGAGTTTATAGATTGAACTTACGGGATGGTCTGATCTCGTGGGAACACCGGCCGCACCGATGAAGAATTAAAGTTTAAACGCGATGCCGCGGATAGTAACTGGAGAGCCAGCCACTATCCGAGCAGATTGAACCTCGTTCTCAATGGGCCAAAACTTTCCCGGTGAATCAGCTACCGAAAGAGACGCTCCTCTTATTTTCTAACCTCGTGAAAGAATCATTAATCGCCGAACTGGGGCCTTCGACCATTTTGGATCACCTAAATGGCCTGTTAGATGTTCTGTCGAAAAAATCGCTGCGACAATTCGTTCAATAATTAGTTAGCAATTAGACATTAGTAGTTGACCCTCATACGCTCCTCAGGAATAAAAGTTTCTATGATATTTCCTCGCCCATTTTTTCTTCACACTTTAAAATAATAAAATACTCCTCACAACGTATAGATAAAGAGGGTCCAATCATTTTGTACCTTGTAAAAATAGTAAATGGGTGAATTTCCACCCTGAGGAACGTATGAGTATTTTGCCCATTTTTTCTTCACACTTTAAAATAATAAAATACGTCTCAGAACATAAAGATAAAGAGGGTCCAATAATTTTGTACCTTGTAAAAATAGTAAATGGGTGAATTTCCACCCTGAGGAACGTATGAGTATTTTGCCCATTTTTTGTTCACACTTTAAAATAATAAAATATTTCTCACAACCTACAGATAAAGAGGGTCCAATAATTTTGTACCTTGTAAAAATAGTAAATGGGTGAATTTCCACCCTGAGGAACGTATGAGTATTTTGCCCATTTTTTCTTCACACTTTAAAATAATAAAATACGTCTCAGAACATAAAGATAAAGAGGGTCCAATCATTTTGTACCTTGTAAAAATAGTAAATGGATGAATTTTCACCCTGAGGAACGTACGAGGGTTAAAAACATGTATTCTCCATAAAGGTCTATTCATAATAACCCTAGGATGATCAGAGTGAGTTGAACAGCTGCTACTGAGAGGATCACGGATGGTTTTGGAAAGAGTAAATTATTAACGATGCATTCGAGAACGCTGCAGACGATGCACTCTTATGTCCGAAGCTTCCTGATTGGGCGAGAGCGTTGCGAACGGATGAGGGTAGCAAGTTCTAACAAGCTGCAGCAGCGACGGGGCTAAACGAACCGCTAAATTTAGCTGACTTGAGGAGAAGGAATCGGAAGTTCGATCTGGCGTTCGTGGAGCGAACCGTTTTGGAAATCCCAGCGAAGAAAGAGTGTGTCGCGAGACAAACTCACAGACCATCCGAGTTTGTGTACCGAGCACGTTAGCACGGTCTCCGCGGATCAACGGCGCGTCGAAAAAGCTCGCTAGAGGCGAAAATGAGATCTAACCAGACGGGGACGTGATTAACACCCGAGGCAATGGCATTAGCCGGCTTTTCTAACTAGCTCTCTGTTGCGTATCCTCGTTTACGAGAACTCCGCGACGCCTCTGCCGTCTGACGCGGATAATTTAATTTGACCGAGGTGAATAGGTCGAGCGGAACAATACGCGCCGCGAACCATCAAATCCCTCGGCGCGTCGCGACGCTTTTCCATCACTTTGTCCGCAGAGGACTCGTCGAGAGAGCATCGGCAAAAAGAAACCTCGCAGACGAACCAGTCGTCGCTTCTCGACTTCCTGGGTGGTCCTCGTTCATCACCGGACATCGGGACACGTCCGGATCCACGGTCCCGGAAACACACACCTTCTGCCCAGCACGTTCTCGAGCGGACCCCCCTGACATGATGAACAACCAGAAAACGTCCTTTAATAAGATGTATGTACGCGCCGACTGTCACCGACCGATTTAACGCCCTCGCACGGACAGTTTTTACCGGTACTCCATTCGACCAGGCGAAAGACCAGAGACACCAGAATCGGAAAAATACTACCTCTCCCTCTCTGTTCCTTGTTCTTCTCTGTGTTACTTGATGAAAAATTCTGAAGACGCGTTTTATCGAATAAAACGGAACTTACAAGGAAACATATTATATATTCAGTTGGTACGAACCTCTTTGAAAAATATTTGAGACGTGTTTTTTTTATTGGCAACTATAACATTTTTCTCGATCGAAATTTTAATAAAGATTAAATTTGTGATTTTATTAAAAACAGCAGCAAGTTTGCAAATTAATTTAACTCAACGTTTCGATCCCTGTATGGATCCTTTTCAAGAGATACATTTTGGCGTCTGAAAAATTAATACGTTTATAAAACTAGAAGGGTCGTTTTCACCCCTTCAGAGTGAATGGTTGCCAATAAAAAAAACACGTCTGAAATATTTTTTGAAGAATTATAGCTTACATAAGTTTCATAAAAATCGGTTTGTATCGCCTGAATATATTCCCTTGTTAGGGCAAAAAATATGACGGAGGTGTAAGGCGCAAACCCTGCGGGGAAATTTGAGCCGGAAGCCCTCCTCACAAGTTCATCCCCTATCTCCGTTCTATCTCAGAAACGATCGCCGACATGGAACACAGTTCTTCCACCCTAATTTGCATTTCTGACATAATCGCAAATATCTAACGTGTCTACAAGAATAAGAACGGGGAGTCACGAGCAGACACGTCAGCCTTGTTCATTAGCACTCGCGTTGAATAAATCTTCCAGTTCGATTAGCTCGTGAACAAAGCACCGAACGAACAAATTTTAATTCCACGTCCTTCGCTTATTCTTCAGCATCGCCGAGCAACATTTTGTAGCTTCTTGTTGTCGTCTTCTTTTATTAAAAAATAAAACATTTAGACAAAAAGTTTCTCGGCGTTGCTGCGGTGTAGACATAGCTTAACTCGCCGCGAGGAATTTAACGATCTGAATACTCGACGGCCGAGGAAATTCGGTGATAATGAAGCTGAAAAATGTTGAAAGTTTGAAAGTTCGCGAGATTGGCGACTTAAAAAAAATACCGAATTTGAATATTTGAACGGCCGGCAGCCGTCGAGTTTGAGGAATTGAAATTTGAATATTTGAACGTCCGTGCGGCGGAGAGAGCGCGCAGAATTGAAACTTGAATGTTTAAACATTCCAAAGTTCGCTAGCTTGCGGTCGCTCAAAACTTCACTGGCCACGTGAAATCTCTTTTCACTCGGATCAAAACGTTTCCGGTAAAACTTTCCAACAGTCGATCACGCATAGATCGAAATTTTGTGAAATTACCAATCAATTCACATTTTATTCATCGTTCGAGCGAAATTCTATCTCCGACCGAGCAATTTCACGATGGAAGATGAGGACGGCCGAGGATCGATCCATCAAATTTCCTCTTTCGCGGCCGTTTCAGAAACTTTAATTACCCGGAAGTCGCCGGCGATCAAGAGGAAGTCGGTATCGATCTGCTGGAATTTCTACAGCGATCGCACAATGGACAACAATTGTTCTGTTCAAGTAGAAGCGATTTTCACAGGCTGTGACCGTGTCGGACGCGTCGGAGACAATCTCGGCGAAAACATTGAACATTTTCTACGTCGCACAGTCGGCCATTTTAATAAAAAAATCTGGCCAAAATTCAATTTTGTACAATTTATATATATATATAATAACTCTACCTATATTTATGCGAGGTTAGTGGAATTGTACCGTTTATATAAATAATAAATTAATATAATAGTTCCTAAAATAATTTAATTATGGCATGAGAGGAAAGCCAAAGAAAAATATAGAACCTTTCTCAAAGGAAACTATAGCATTACTATTGCCTCCTAAACCGAGAGGAGCTACTTACCCCGAACCTGCCGAAGAAAGTAGCGACGAAGAATTTTAAATAAAGTAAATTTATCGTATGTAAACACTGTTTTAATTTAGCAATGAACCTGATACGTTCAAACAAAAGGAAAAATGTAATTTTGTAATGAAACAAAACCAGTGGACTTGTTTTCTATTATAAAATAATATACAAAATATATATAAAAATAAATATATATTATATACAATATATATATATATATATATAAATATATATAAAAAGAATGTATACACTAATTTTGTTTAATTTAAATTTCCATGTGCCAACTTTTTCACGAACCGTTGTTCTTCACAAAACCGCTAAAAAAATATCCTCGTCTTCGTTTGACAGAGACGAAAGTGGGGTTCATTTTAAAAAGCGATTTGACCGGTTTTCTTTTTTTCGGGCTCTCCTCTTGTTTATTTTTCTTTCGAAGAACGCTCAGGACTCGCGCGAAATCGCTCGAGGTCGGATCAGTGAAATCGTGAGCAGATTAACGCGGCCACAGCCTCGAGGAGAGGCTCGTCAGCTCTCGTCCCGGTTTGCGATCTATCGCGCGTCGATCGCGATTGCGCGATCCCCCCGTGAATATTTATGAGCAGCGATCGCCTTGTCCGCGTATCTCGCTGCCCACGCGGCTTCCACGCGCCTCGACGTTTTTTCCTGTCCCGTGTTCGATTGTCATCACCGACTCGGATGCAAAAATCCGGAACGTCCGCGGAGAAGACGAAACTTTCCAGACACCTGAGACTACGTACTTCCATCTCGGTGTCGACGCTGCACAAAGTGATCCCCCGTTATTAATCTTCCGCAGGAATTTTCGTGCTCCGAACATCCGACGTGTTTTCCCGTTTGACGTAACTGAATTATCGACGGCGAATTAGTTAACGAGACAATTTACGTCGCGCTGTATCGCTGCCGGAAACCAAAAATGTTTTATAGTCCATCGATCGATTTTGCAATTACTGTAATCTCTCGTACGGCGCGTGAACGCGTGTGGATTACCGTGCGACACGTAACGGACGTATCGGTGAGATACTGATACAGTGTCAAAGAATTGTTTCATTTTTATTTTGTGATATTTTTGTTAATGTATCTGTGGAATTTTTCTGATTTAAATGAGCCCAAACACGATGTAATTTCGATTTAATAATTGTAAGAATGTTGAATGTTTGGTCAATTTGTTTGACCATTGTATATATTTTTGATTTTATTATTCATTTTATTTTTATTGTGATATTTTCATTAATGTATCTGTGGAATTTTTCTGATTGACCATTGTATGTATTTTTATTGAATTGATTTTATTTTTGATTTTATTATTGATTTTATTTTTATTGTGATATTTTCATTAATGTATCTATGGAATTTTTCTGGTTAAAATGAGCCGAAACACGATGTAGTTTCAATTTAATAATTGTAAGAATGTTGAATGTTCGTGAACGTGTTTGTTTTTTTTTTTACTGAAAAAACTGGTTTTCGAATTGCATAATTTTCTTTTAAAAATTGCTTTTCAAAAAGCCGACAACCCCTAATTGGAACTGTGTCGTGTTCGGTATCATTTGAATCGGAAAAATACCGCCAATGCGTTAGTTCCATGATGAAAAAATTAAAAAAATAATAATTTCGGTGCTTCAATAGTGAAATCTTTTAGCTTCACTTATGAAAATAATAAAACTACACTGGATTGGCTGAATACTGAATTTTCAAACTGCGAAATCGCCGTCACAATCGAAGTGGGACGAAGCAAAGATATCAAGGATGTCTATTAAGGAATTGCATTTTGCTTTCTCAGAGATTGTTTCGTTCTTCTCGCGCGCCAATACAGATTCGCTGTTTTTCCAAGATGCTGCGCGTTAAGGACACAGCTTTGTGTCTGGCTGCATGAAAGGAAAGCTTTAAACTTCGCCGAAGTTTGACCCAAAACAAGACAAATATTGCTACGAGAAAGTCTGTTCGATGTTGTAGGTACAGGCTAGTGGATCCGGGAAGTTTTACGAAGAATATGCAGATCCTGTCGGCGCAGAATATATATAAAAAAAAATTAACAACTTCGTTCTAGCGTTATCGCGGAGTAAATTTATGAATGCATTTTCGAGAAGATCCTGGTGCATCTACTTGCGTGAAATTCTACGCGAATCTCGGTGAAAATGCTCGTCGAAACATCATCGGATTGTTTGAGTGCAGTAATTGTTAATGCACCGTTTCATTACAGAATATTGTACCGATGTTGCGGTGTTTGATGGATGAGCCAATTAACGGATCAATACACACCCGTACATCATAATTGCAACGCTCGGAGAGACTCGATTGAATTAAATAAGTCTCCGTCGTGTTCGATTCCGCGCAGCGATGTAACGCGAGCGGTGGTTAGAAGCGAATATCAAAGGGGACAGAGGAATTCTATTCAACATTTCGATTCGGTAATTCCTGGACGTTCTCTGACGAGCACAATCGCATAAAGAGCCGCGCGACCGCCGTCGAAACGAGCCCTTTGCGCCGGTTATTTAATAAATATTTAATACGAACGCGCGCCTCTGCCAGAGCCAAGGTAGAAGAAGCCGTGCTCTCATTATTTTCTATTTTTCTCGGTGTTGCAATTTTCATGGTATGCGGCGTGTGTTCCGGGGAAGAGAGCTCGTAAAGAACAGCCGGGAAAAATCGATCGGGCTGGATGTAGCCATCGACGATCGAGTTATTAAAGTTAAAAATCAGATGAAAAACGGGAGAGAAGAGAGCAGGGCTCGCGCAGGGTTTCGCAAATCGAGTTGCTCTCGGCCAGGAGTTTCGGTAATTTTCTTCTCGCCGAGGGAAAGTGAGCACGAGAAAGAGAGGATGGAACCCTCCTCGACGTGACGCCGCCGCGCGTTCAGACGACTCGAATCAAATAAATAAAATCGCTCGGAGAGCGCGCAAGTCGCTGCCGCAAGAGCCCGGCTCCCGGAGAAGTGGTTGTTATTTTTAGTAAGATACACGGCTGGTACACGTTCCACGAGCGTGCGTGTGGTTATTCCTTTTTTTCCTCCTGGGCCGAGGGGCGGATTGTTGCGCGGATAAGTGCAACGTCGAGAAAAGTGGCCGAGGAAGCGAACGCCCGTCGACGAGGCAGACGTTCATGAAAGCTACTTCCGCCGGAGGACGATCGGGCTTCCCTTTCGACGACCGAGATCGATTTTCTACGCGGAAAATCGGCGGACGTTGACCTACAAACGTTTAAACATGAAGAGAAATTCGAGTTTTTTTAAAATGGTTGTCTTGTTTGTTTTTCTCTAATGAAATTTTTGTAAATCAATTTCGACGAATCAGTCAGGTGGTGATATCGAAAAGGTTGTCTTTTTAAGGGTGGCCAAATATCAATGCGAGTGAGTGTAGCTCTAGAAAAATCGAGGGCTAACATTAGGTTAAAAAAAACGTGGTAAAAAGGATTAAAAGCTAAGAACATGTGTGGCCAAGTACAACCCCCACCACCAAGTATTGCGAAGAGGGGTCCGGTGGTGGGGGTAGCATGTTACTAGACTGAGGAGAAGGTCCCTCAAAGGCCCTGGGCGGTGGGTGTTTAGTCATTATGGCGGTAGACTGGGCCTGCCAATGATAATCCTCCAATTTCATCCAAGGGGGGAGCCGAGTCCGATACTACCCTCCCCAATCGTCACCGTAGAGGAGGGTGTCCATAAAGGATTCCCCCACCGCCCTTAAGGTTGTAGGTTACAGGCAGAATATTACTAGAATATTACTAGAAAAATTAAATAATTGTTTGACCTTATACGAGCTACTCATGATTTAACGAGATTATGTTTATATTTAATAATATGAGCGCCGAAAGTAGGGGAAAAAATCTCAGATTCTAGCTCAGGGGTTGGTTACACTGAAACAATATAAAAGGAGCAGAGGTTACCCCGTTAAATAAAAAAAATGTTGAAGAAGGCTACTGAAGGCTCATAAATATAGAGCGACAAAAAAGAGGACTCCAGGGGCCGCGATCGAGACGGCCGAACCGGAGTTTCAGCGAAATGGCGGGAAGAAGTTGCACGGTCATCGGCGGAGTCTCCGGGGGAGTAGAAAGTTAATTTTCATCGGGAATCGAGAGCACAGGACACGGCCATTATCGGGGACGACTCAAGATGTTACGCTGATGGTCCGAACGACTCGCAGGGGAAGCAATTTCAAAGCCGTTCAACCCTTGGTCCACGGTTATTCCCGGAAGTTACGCCGACTAATAACCGTTGTACGGTCCCGCGCGCGCTTACGCTAGTTCACTCGCTCTAACACGGGATTTCATATTGTAGATCGGCGAAACACATTCTTCCGTTAGCAATTTTTCGCGCGGCCCGCTGAGTATTTAATATCGCGAGCACGACCGGCGAATAAATCATGGTCGATTCACCGGAAGTGGGCGACGCGGGAGGGTGGTAGGCGAGAGTGTGGAGAAGGGGTTGAAAACCAGGCCGCGGAGGGAAGCGTTTATCGAAGCAATTGCACGCGACAGGATTTCGAGGCGGCGCATAATGGTCTCGCGACGACAAAAGCAAAGGGCTAGCCAGCACTTTTCTTTTTCCAACCGGTGGAAAACTGCTGGAAAACCACCGGCTGCTGTCGGCGACGCGACGGTCACACGGCCGCCAGTCGACGTTGCAGACGCTGGGAGCGGGTTGGAAGCGCCGGCCGCTCCTTGCGCAGCCGGGGCAAACGAGTTAATGGCTAGTTATGAACTTTCTTCATCTAAGTTTCGAGCACTTTTTTGCGTATAAATTGAAATTTTTATCGGACATTCCGCACCCGTAACGAGCGCGCGGCGGGCGCGAGAGCCCGCCCGACGTTCCCCAACGCGGAAGTTCCAGCGGAGGGATACGTGCGCACGCGATCGGCCAAAACCAACCCCCTCCCGTCTGCGGAACCGGAAATTTTACGTCTCGACGACGGGGCCTTCGCAAATCGTCGCGGCCGTTCCGTTCGGGGAATAAAAACGTCCGCAGCTTACGCCAGCGGGATTTCGATCGTTCCGCAGCTTTACCGTTCACCCACACCCTCTGTCTCCTCGCCCCTTGCAAATTTTAGGAACTCTAAACGGTTAATCGTGACCGCAGTGCTTCGCGTTCATAATTTTTTTTTTAATTTTAAATCTTAGAAAAGATTTAAATATCTCCTAAATTAATGATTTTTTTTTACACAAATAGATTAATACTTTTTTTTAGCCAACGGCCATATCGCGTTGCAATGAACAGATTCTTGTCTGATCATCGATTAATACTTTTTTGTAAAGAACATGAAGGAGCATCAGCTGGTGCAATAAAAAATATATGATTCCATTAAAGAAAAACATTAATGACCTTCATACGAAAGTGTGATTTTTACCCAACTAGGTTCGCGATTGGCGACCATTGTGTGGTTGCCTTTAGAGGGCTAGCGTTTTTTTTTTTTTAAATCTTTGAGAAAATATATATTACAACATTAGATACACAAACAGAAATATACATAACAAAGAGTATTATCTATATACATAATATAATATATATTTATTTATAATATATATTAAAGGATATAATATGATGACATGCCTCGATATTAGGCCCAGCAAGAAACATCCAAAGGCAACTGAAATCTTAATTTGTAGAGTTTTCCCAAAAGTAAAGACTTTTGTGCATTATACAGGTCCGCGTTCATAATTTAATGGGTTCTAACGTCATCTTGTGACGAGTGCACTCGTCACGAAGGAATGGCAGCTCTGGGAAAACCCTGTTTGCATTTCTATTACCGTTTCCGCGAGGTCTAACTCAGCCACGAGTTTATTTACACGAGATTTTAGGGATGAGAATCACGAACGAGATATGAATATATTTATCTCGCGAAGACAAAAATGAAGTGATATTAGATTTTTCATCCCGGCACAATTTCTCAGGTCCAACCTCAAAACCTTATTTCCAGGACGTACCGTGAAGGACGCAACACACCGTAAAAAAGGTCAATACTATCAAACGTTGTACACAACCCGATATTTCAATTTCTCAGTTTATGGAACGTGGCTCGCAGACGTAAACAGGATAGAACGAAGATGGCGATCAGGGGGGGATCGATAAGCCTCGCGTAGAAAGACCATGCTGTATTTTATTAGGAGCAACGTGTTTTCCATTCCCGCTCTGGTTTCTCCGGTGACTTTTTCACCTATACGTTACTCGCGTTGCCTAAATTGTCGGCGAGCGGAAGAGCCTCGCATACCTTGTCGTCCTGCGGCCGGACAAAGGGCGGACCCTCCAAACCGCGTGAAAACGAAACAACGTAAAAACCCGAGCGGTTTGGAGCGGTTTAGAGCGGTCGGAATCCGAAGGACACCGGGGCCCGGCAAGAATTACGCGCGATTAATCACGCCCTGCGAAACAGATGGACGCGCGCGAGAGTCCCGAGCGAAAAAATCCATCCGTGCGGAAAAAGGAGGTTCGCGTACCGCTGGAAAAAAAACAACAACGCTCGGCGGCCGTCCTCCGCGATTTTACCAGAAGCTGCAGCCTCGACCTGTCCGGGAATCGTTAGGCGAAATTTATGGACCACCTAGTCCCCGGAAACCGGGTAACAACGAGGCGCGAAAATAGCGTGGCGAGAAACAGCCGGCTCGAACAGTGTGTCTTCTTTCTCCTTTTTTTACCCGGTATCGTAATTTCGTAAGACGGAAATCTCTCCGCTTTCGTATTTATTACAGCCGGCCAGAGACGGTATTTCAAGAGTGGGTCAAGTTTACCCGGTTCGCACGCTGTGCTCGGCTACATAAATCCAATGTGTCCTCGACGGTGCTGTCGCGATGACAGGCCCGGTTCAGGGATTAAGAACTTGGGGGTTCAGAGCGCGGCCCTCGATCTTCGCAATTAGCACCACGGAGACACGCTTATGCTTCGCCACGATCTACTCGGTTACCCGCTAAGCTGCGATACCTTCGTTGGGAATCTAGTTGGATTTTGTTTTGGAGCGGTTCTGCTGCGGATCTTCCGGTGAGAATTTCGGATTTCGGCTGGCGATTGCGGTGTACGGGGTTCGAGATATGAAGGGACGGTGTGGGATGTTCGATAGTTGACGCGATCAATCGGATGTTCGAGTTGTTCGGAATTTCGGTAGCGGTACACTCGATTCCAGTACGATTGAAATCGTGCAATATTCGTTATCTTCTATCGATCGTATTTGTTTGTTTTTTTTAAATTTATTTAATGTCGCTTTTTGAATTCTTCTATGAGAATTATTTCTAGACGGGACCGACAGTTTGTAGATTGAAGGTGGAGCTCCGAACGACCTTGGCCACCATAGTATTTATTTATTTGTTGTTAACAAAGAATGGTTAATGTTCTCGGCGCAAGGTTCGATCGTTTATTACTTCTCGTAAAGCATTTTTGCAAATGACCAAGTTAAATCGACGTTTCGATCGTTTTCAATGTGAATTGCATTTTTAATATCACTTTTTTATCACATTTTATCATAATTGCACTTTTAACATCACAATAACATTTTTAATAGCAAACGTGGCCTCATTGCACCATGATTCACATCAGAATCGACACATTTGGTTTTGCTTACAAAATTGCTACGAAAGAAATTTTGTAGATCAGAGAAGAAAAGAGTCACTCCGAAGGATATTCTAGTACCAAGAGGACATCCTATATCTACGCTGCAGAGCTAGATCCTGGAGATAAGTCTCGGATATCTTTACGTAAACCAATAAGCATTAGTTTCTCGTAATCCTCGTCGTGTAAGACGCGCGAGGAATAAGCAATGCAACCCTGCATCGCGGAACAGGTGTGTGCAAGCAAAAATAAATTGTAGAAAAGAGAGAGCTGGCTTTCGACCCTCTTCCCACGAAAACCGTTTTCGAAAACGTGGTGTACAAAAGTCTCGCAAAAAGTGAACTGGATTGTCGGATAAAGTGTAGAGAATAAGGGTTCATCCCTTCTCTACTCGTCTACAGTAGATATTTTTACTGATCTAGTTGTTCTAGTTACTCATTTAATTGGTCCCTTTTGCTACTTATTTAATTCTACTCATTTAATTGGTCCGTCTTGCTACTGATCTATTTCTCATATTTAACCGATATTTCTACACTAACTAATTGTTCTAGTTACTCATTTAATTGGTCCCTTTTGCTACTGATCTATTTCTCTTATTTCACCGATCCACACCGTTGGATAAATTCTTTCTTCAAATTCTTTCTACTGGACCGACGACGTCCGATCAAATTTAGGGGATCGGGGTTTATTGCATCTGTTGATTACATTGAGCACGTTCAGTGGCCGAGATGAGGTTCGTGTGTAATCGACGTTTCGGCGGTGGCACGGAAAAAGAAACAATCGTTGGGAAATATATATACCCGAGGCCGAAATCTTCCGTCGGCTGGAGGCTGGCCACCGTTGGATCGACCCACGCCTAATCCAGATTTAGGCCGGTAGGACACTGTCCGACGTCATCGGTTCGATCAGGGACAGAAGTCGCGCGCTCGGATTACGCGCTTTCGAGCGGCCGTCATCCGCCGAGGCGTAATCCGGAGAGAAAAATCGCGTATACCGGCGGTTCAAAGGGTCGCCAAGGCAAGGACTCTAAGTACGGATTGGTTGAAAGGTAGCGTACGCTGCTTTGCCCTCCGGGATCGATACGAAGAGAGAGAGAGGAGAGTGAAAGAGCCGCCGGCAAGGATTTAATTCTGTCGACGAGCCGGTGATTCCACCGGCTACGGAATCCTTTGCATTCGGAAAGCGTCCGCGCGCTACCTGGCTGCCGCGTGCGACCAAGATTTACGCTCCTCAAAGACGGCCAGGTGAGTCGAACGAGGACGAAGGACGCTCTACCTTCTTCCTTTGCCGTGATTCCTTCCGGCTCGGATTGTTACACGGCGATTTATACACGGTGACGCATAAAAGAATTTACTCTGGCCTGGACAGATTACTCGATAATCGTTGCCTGTGTTCTTTTACAATTAACGAAAGGGTACGCGATACCTGTTCGTCATCTCAGTGCATCGAAAAAAATTGTGTGTAGGATAACTGCATCAGTAAATGAACGCTTTTGTATATTTCAAGAAAATTTGACTCTTGGGCCAATAATTATTATCAATAATTCTTATTAATAAATATCAATAATAATAATTGTTACCAATAATTACTAGAATGTAGTGTTCATTGACTGATAGTTTTTATTTAACGTTTAATAAAGAAAAATAATAATAATTTCATTTTATTTGTGTTCATTTATTTTTGACGAATCTAGTATATTTTATTTAACGTTTAATAAAGAAAAATAATTATATTTTCATTTTATTTGTGTTCATTTATTTTTGACAAATCAAGTATACTTTATTTAACGTTTAATAAAGAAGAATAATAATAATTTCATTTATGTTCATTTATATATTTTTGTGTATTTGGTTTTAAATAAAATATCTTCCTGAACGATTTCTTAAATGTTCATTCACTGGTGCAATTACCCGACGCACTGAATATAATTAGTAGAAACCGTGAGTAACGATCAGAGGCATCTCTGAAGCCTCGTTTATCAAACACTCGAACACGCAGCAACATTTATAAAGAGTTCGTTCGACGACCATAAAATGAAATGCTGCAACATTTCTCTCGCTTTTTTTATATGTATAAATTTACCGTGTATTGTTCAAGATGATTCATATGTAGCTCGTTGGGTGGCGCGATGCACAGTTCGAATGAAGTTCGATATGCATTCCATTTCGAGTGTACAAACAGCAATTAACGGAATAAATCGAAAATTAAAAATCAGTCGGATGAACGAGACCATTCGGCGGATTGTTTCGCGCGGACGTTTGTTTAATAGACAAAATACGACGTTGAATTTATTGAAAGTTCGCGCTGACGTTACAGGCCAGTATTCGGTATAACAAACCGTTTCTGAATGAGAAAAGAATGTTAGCCCTGGTTGCGCAACAAATTCGAGCGTCGCGGACAGCTTGCGAAATGTATCGAACGCGCGACGCATGAATGCATAATACATGGTGAACACGGTCGATGCAACTATGTTCGAAATATTGTACCAGCGCGGCGGTGAGCGGGACCAAACGATCGAAAGAATCGCGAAAATTGCGGGAACCATCCACGACCTATTTTCCGTCATTCGCCCACATTTTCCGGCCGCTACATTCTTCTTCTTCTTCGTTCCACGCGTCTACCTTCTCCATTCATCCTCAATTACTCTTTGGCTGAATCACTCTTCTATTTGTCCCTGGTCTCCTTATTTCTACCCATTTTCCGGCTCTGCTTCGCTACATTTTCAAATCTACATTTCTCTTTTTATGCTGATTCTACTCTTCTTGGTCTGATCTTGTCTAGGCTTTAACCATTTTTATACCGATCTACTTTTTCTTCTTCTGTTCATCTTTTTTATTATATAAGTAATCCTGTATCTTTTTTTCTTTTCTTTGTAAATACTTATGTAAAAAGGGCTTCTGCCCATAAATTTTAATAATAATAAATTCTACACTTTTCCACTTTTTACTAATCTATTCTTCTACTTCCAGTTTCTATTATTTATTTTTCTTCTACTACTCGTATACACTCTACATCTTTCATATCCTTCTACATCTTCTCTTTTTAAAGAGGGCTTCTGCCCATAATAAATAATAATAATAACAATAATAATAATAATGTCTACACATTTCCAGTTTCTACTAATCTATTCTTCTACTTCCAGTTTCTACTATTTATTTTTCTTCTCCTACTCATATACATACTACATCTTTCATATACTTCTACATCTTCTTTTTTTAAAGAGGGCTTCTGCTCATAATAAATAATAATAATAATAATAAGCTCTACACTTTCGCACTTTCTACTAATCTATTTTTCTACTTGCAGTTTCTACTATTTATTTTTCTTCTACTCATATATACTCTACATCTTTGTGCTGGTTTAATTTCCTCCCTCTTCACACCAACTCTCCCCTGTCACCATGCTTTGCTTCGTCCCAAATTTTCCAACCACCACTGACTATCTATTTTTCTTCCACCTCTCCTCCACTCTCCCATCTCTACTAATCCACTCCTCTATCCACTAGTATATTTTTATCACACTCTTAATCTACCTTTCCATCTCCTCCACCCACGCAGCAATTCTACCTCGCCAACCCCTATTCCCTGCAACGTCATTGCTAGGTATTCCCACCCGTATTCGACCCTTCCATCCCCATCTACCCACTGGCAGACAACGTCGCAATGTACGCAATCACCGTAGATCCAGCGGATTTCCGGTGACCCAGTATCTGCAGGGGGTTGAACGAAGAACAACATCCCCCGGCGAATCGGCTAGAACTCGTCGGAACCCGAAGAAACATCGCCTCGAAAAGCTCAAGAATTTGCCAATCCAATACCCGGGTCCGCGCAATATACAGTGCACACCTATACAACGAAAACAAGACAAGCATTGTGCGTGTACGTTGCACGCAATATTCGCAAACCGGATCGAATTTCGGGACACACAGCGGCTAGATCTCGCGCGCTATCGGCCCCGGAATTCGCGCGTTCGTATCGTGCCCTCGGAATCCGAGTGTGCGTATTCACGCGGAATGCGAAACGGAATCCCCTAATAGCAGTTGTCCCATGTGCGAGTACGAGAACCGTCGCTGGCAATTTTTTCGACGCGAGCGCCGACAAGCTGCTCCCGGTTTCGAGACCGACGATGCGCGTCCGAGACGACGCCGTTTCTCGCTCCAATTATGGAGAACTTAGGACGCCTTTTATCGGCGAGCACGAACTCCTTCCGCGTCTTCCGCGAACCACGAGATTCCTCCCAGCTCGGCCAGTGAAGACGCTCAACGAATTTTCTACGCCCCCGACAAGATGCTCGGGAAACGACGAGGATTTTGCTTCACATTATTTGTCATTTTGCAGGAGATTGTCGGCCGACGATGAGACTAGTTTTAAACCTCCAAGCCGCCATTTTCACAGTTATTTGATCGTTGGTAGGGATCTTCGAGGTGGCACGTGATTTTATTTGGATGAAAGTTTTTATAAATTTTTGCTGCTTTTTTTATATTAAATTGAGAAGGGTTAATCGTGTAGAATTAAATCGATTAACTAGAAGAGGTTAAAAATTGTGAAAATTGTGGTTTTGCACGACTTTTGTAAATTTTCAGTATGTGTATAATCAACATAGATCTGCAACAAGTATATTTTAAATTTTCATTAAGTGGCTAAATAGAAAAGTTTAAAAAAATGCTTTTTTTTATTTTTTCATGTAACCTTGTCAATTATAATTTATGGAAAATCTGTTTTGTGTGTCATTTCATAAATCAATACTTCTAAGTCATTAGAAAATCAAAATCGTACAGAATCAGAACCGATTTCAATAAAATTTTCAGTATGGGGCTAAATAGAAAAGTTTTTAAAAAATGCCTTTGTTATTTTTCCATTTAACCTTGGCAATTATAATTTATGGAAAATCTGTTTTGCATATCATTTCATAAACCAATGTTTCTAAATGATTAGAAAAAATCTGGTCGTTTGGTACAATTACAAAAAAAATTATTAGTAATTCAAAGTTGTACGGAGACTTATTTTATCGAGTTTATGGTATAAAGTGTAGTTTGTAGAATAAAGTACTATATAATAATTTGTCTAAGCCCCTTAATTCCATACTTATTGCTTCCCTCCCAATTCGCTAACTTTTACATTTTTATGGTTTATTATAGAATAATGTACCAGTTAAAGATATATCCAACAGTAACAAATGCAATTTTCGGTGCCAACCAGTAGGATCATGTTTGCGGAATCTGTTTAATAGGGAGAGACGTGTCTCTATTAGAAAATGGACGAGGGTTTTGATAAAGACAAGTGTACGCGGGCGAAGACTTTCACCGCTCGCGTCATCGGAGGGTTGTTTATGTGGCGGGCGCAGTATTACGTGTCTCACAAATACTCATTAACGGGTGTCGGGAGATATACTGTACAGGTGTATTCGAGTAACGACTAAGACGCGTACAAACTACGATCGCCGATGGCAATAAATCAATGGAAAGCATCGTCGGCGACGCTCTTCCCCTCACAGAGCACTCGTGAGTGAATAAAGTGCACGGTGTCAGGCCGACGTTGATCCTTGCCCCGGCGATTTATCGCAACGATAGCGAGAGATCGTCGATCCGACCAGCCTCCTCCGGGGTATTGTTCCGTTAAGGGAGGAGGGCTGAGAACTCGCGCCACTGTTGCAAACCGGTAACAGGCATCGTTACCCGGGAACGATGGAGCCGAGCCCGACGTGTAATCCATCGACGACGGGGAAAAAATCGTTAACCCGAGGCCTCTGTTCAATCGGGGAATTTCATACAAATTGATTAGTGTATCGATATCGCCGAGGGTCTAAGGAAAAATCATTTGTCCCATTTAGTGTTCATAAAAATCATTCTTGCTTCTCCAAATCAATGGGATCGAAATTAATTGATAAGTGTATCTGAACCTTTAAAAAATTATTTGTAGGGTAACTGCACCAGTGAAAATAAATAATAATTATTATTAATAAATATCAATAATATTAATTATTACCAATAATTACTAGAATGTAGTGTTCATTGACTGGTATTTTTTATATATATTTTATTTAACGTTTAATAAAGAAAAATAATAATAATTTCATTTTATTTCTGTTCATTTATTTTTGACAAATAAAGTAAAGGGAGCCTTTAATTCACATATATTTTTTTTAATAATATATCTTCCTGAACAATTTCTTAAATGTTCAGTCACTGGCGCAGTTACCCGAATTAAAAAAATTCGATCTTTAAATTTCGAACAGATTGATCATTCTCCCAAATAATTCTTTTGAAATATACGCATCTTTTGCACCAACAAAATCAAACACCGCCAGTGGTAAAACGCGAAAAGTAAAAACACCGTTGCGCGGTCTGGACGTATTTGATGGAAAGTTGGACGGACTCTGAAGATTTAAGCGAAGTAATAGTTGGCTAAATTTAAATTACATTACGTATTACAGGAATTAAATATTTGCGGAGAAGAACTTCCCTGCACAGACACAGCAGAGCTGCGGAATCCTTCGGCGAAAGTTTCGTAAAATTTTTAATTGAACGTCTGGATGTGCCTTCTATCTATTAAATGTATTATACCATTCGCTGTAAAGAGAATCTGCAATCAGACAGTTAAAAAATAAAACACACTGCTTTCTGCGATTTTCGAAAAACATTTTACACGAAATCCTCAGGAGTTTATGGAAGAGATAATCCGTTCAGACGATTTTCCCTCCCCTTAAATCCCACAAAAGTACCCAATCGCGAACGACCCGCGAAAAGAGAGAACATCGAAATAAACTACAAACTTTCCGATACCTCCGTATATAAAGCGTTAATACTTTTAAATGAACCTCATAGAAGGTTCAACGACGAAACTTTCCGAGTAACTATTGGCTGTGAGGGTCGAAACGATCGCCAAACGCGACGCTACTGGCCGGTCTCGATCGCGGACGTTTGCCCCGCCCACTCGCCTGTTGGACCCGCCCCGGAGCTCCGTTCGATAAAAGCTACATCATGGAAAACGTGGTTGGACGTGAACCGATGGAAATTCCAGGGAAATTCTCCGGGAAGGGTTCGATTTCTTAATTGAACGTCTGGATGTGCCTTCTATCTATTAAATGTATTATAACGTTCTCGATCGCGGACGTCTAACGAGGACGTTCGCCCCGCCCATTCGCCTATTGGCCCCGCCTTGGAGCTCCGTTCGATAAAAGCTACATCATGGAAAACGTGGTTTTGATGTGAATCAATGGAAATTCCAGGGAAATTCTCCGGGAAGGATTCAATTTCTCAATTGAACGTCTGGATGTGTCTTCTATTAAATGTATTATAACGTTCTCGATCGCGGACGTCCAACGAGGACGTTCGCCCCGCCCACTCACCTATTGGCCCCGCCCTGGAGCTCCGTTCGATAAAAGCTACATCATGGAAAACGTGGTTGGACGTGAACCGATGGAAATTCCAGGGAAATTCTCCGGGAAGGGTTCGATAGGAAATATCAAGGATCGAGGATCGTTTCGAAGGAAACCGCACCCGGAGACAAGGTGCTCGTTTATCGAGACGAGCGATGGAGATCGAGAGAGGCGATCGACGGGGAAACAGATCGGGCTATTTACTTCACCGGCGAGTTATTACGCGATCGGTATCTCGATGCATCGACCGAGAAACGTTATCCGTGGTACGAGGAAGTAGGCGATCCGTAACAAGATCGTTCGCGAGCCTCGAGGCCTCTGCGGTCCGAAGGGTGTGTAACGTTACTGTGACACTGACTTTCATATCGGTTACGTAACAATTAGTTCTTGATTCCGGGGAAACTAGTTTCCTGGCCTAGAAACAGGTACGGGACGTCCTCGAGCAAGAAATCTAAGTAGTTCGATAGCATCGCGGCCGCAACCGCGTCTCGTGGTCCCGCCCCTTTTTCCCGCACCGCCCCGCCCATACCACGCTAACCGCCCGGCTTCATCGAATCCGCGCTCCATTCGAACGAGAGCTTAACATCGGCTTAATCAAAATTATATTAACCGTCCAACTTCGAAAGGGGCCCTCGAACCCGAACGCCAGCAACTTCGAGGTGTTTGTGTAATCGCGGAAGCGAATTCTGCGACGAAAACGAGAAACGAACTTATTGTTAACTTGTTCGATAGATAGAATTCTCGATCGATCGGAAGACAGAGAAACCGGAGGACAGAGCTTCTTTTTCAGGGAGCGAAACGAATTTTTCAATCCCCTTGGAATATTTCATCGATACATGAAACACTTCGTTTCAGCGGATTTCATTTCAATGGCCGACAGTGACAAAAGAGTTATTGGAGATATAAGCGGATTAAATTCTGAATAAATTCTATGAAAAATTTAAAGCGACATTAATTGCACTACTCGCTGTTAAATGAAGTTTTATGGTGAATCAACTGCTCGATTGATGAAGGCTGATGTTCCTTTTTTTTTATACTGGAATCTACGATCCTCTGCTTAATTTTAGATCGCAAAGGGCTGGTAGAACAACTTTCTGCACAAGTTGGCTCAATTAGCTCTTTGTGTGATGTTAACAGATTGCAGGGGATTACACGAGCGTTGTAGTTAAATATAGTAGGCGATTTCTAGGTGAATTCACACCCACGAAAAGCGTGTTCGGATTAACGATAATTTTCAGAAAATCTACTATGTTTTTAGAATATTCCACAGTGCCACGATGCTGGAAAGAAAACTGTGTTCGACGCTGTTTTCGCACCGAGTTATCTTCAGAATTGCTGTACAAGGGATCCCGAGGTCAGTGAATTTTAAATAAAAGGTTGGTTGTTCTTGTAAAAATTGTTGACGGCTCCGCGTATCTCCAAACGCGATGTATAAAGTGAAATACTTAATTGTAGTCCTCTGTAACCAAGCTTACTTAGTCGAGTGCCATTTACTGTCGGAGCAGACAAGCGTTCTCTCACAAGTATTAACTCTGGAACTCCTAAAGCAGAGCTCGTCGAACTTCAAAGTCAGTCAACTTTAACCCTTTCACCCCTAATGGAACATATGTGTCCCGCGCAAATTCTAAAAAAAATATAGAAAATCGTTCTGAAAATACAATCTCCTAAAAGACACTCCCCTTAATGTTCCTGTTGCAAACAAAATACATTCGTGTCGAATAAAATGCTGGTAAATGCTGTACCATTCTTGAAAATATTGTTTACGTTATTAAATATATGGGTATCTAATCAATTACTAAACATTTAGATACTGTGTAAGGTATTTTACCAATTTCATGTAGATAAAATTTAAAAAATGATAAGGTATGAAAATATTCTAGATTGGGAAATCCTAAATTCTAAAAAATTGGCGAATTCTAAAAAAAAATAGACAATCGTTTTGAAAGTACAATTTCCTAAAAGACAGTCCTTACGGTTCGTGTTGCAAAAAACAAAATACATTCGTGTCGTCAAAAACTGTATTATATACTCTATTCCTTAAAACACCAATCCATCAATGATTATTTTTCTGATTATATAAAGTAAATCGTTTAAATATTTGTTATTCCAGTTTACTGCCAAATTCATGTGAAAAGTACAATTATTCCTGTCCACTCCAATGAATCAACCCCTGAAGAATAATCAAAGGATTACTGTGTACAATAATACTGTATACAATGAAGACTCGTCTAGACAATCGTGTTTAGGAAATATTTCGTCTGATTTTGCGCGGTTTCTCGTCTCGTTTCGAGAGCGAAGGAGTCGGTCAATCGGCGAACAGTGAACAGAGATCCCCGGTAAGGAAACGTAGCTGCAAGGGAAAGCAGAATCGCGGTACCGTTTATAATTAGCGGCTTCGGAAAGGGAACGAGGAGGGAGCATAGAAGGAGAGAAGAGGAGGAGGAGGAGGCTTGTGTGCGGTCGGTGCGCGTGAAACACCCGGCAACAACAATGCTTGGTTCTCGTCAGAGTGACAGGCCCACTCTATAAATCGACGGTTAAAATAATATTTGCAGTTTCCACATTATTTCCGTCGAAGTAGCTCGGGGATATTGCGCTCCGATCCCGCCGCGTTTCCTTCTCTCTCCTTCCTCTTTTTCCTTCACTCACTTTCGTCGCGAGAAACTCTTTTTGATAATGGGATTTCGCTATCCCGGCCGCGATAAGGGGAATCTCACGGGAGCGAACGGCTGTCGAAGGTGTTCCGACCGGTGAAAACTGGCTGGAAAATCGCCGGAAATGAACCCCGATCCGGACGTCGACGGTCGAATCGGGAACGACCGAAGGAAAACCCACGGGGACTTGATCGCGAGACCGTTTCTTCTGTTCGACGTCCAATACGATTTATCCATGGCGACGGATTCTACTCGATACGACCGAGACAAAGTTTTCGATTCTCATGCTAATCACCCGGCCGGCACCACCTCCGCTCAAAAGATACTCGCGATAGTAAAAAAGTTCTCCCATGGAAGAACCTCTTGTTCTACCTTTGAGTCGTTAGCGAAGCATTTTTTAATTTAACTCTGCTGAGAGGTTACGTGTAAATAATTTATATACGGGGACGGTGGAAGAAGACGTTGTCGAAGGTGTCTATAAAATATTTCATAGTATAAAACAAAGGGGAACCAGCTATTTTCCAATATACATAGGATATCTAATTTAATTAAAAATGATTAAAAATGTATGTAATATAGGTGGATTCACCGGAATGATTAGTGGAGTGAAATCCCGTCTGAATTACAAGGGTGGATCACTTTTATAAATGAATAGTGCCAGTAATATTAACATTATGAAATAATTCACAATTACCGCTCATTTGTTAGGTTAGTTTAGGTCTGTAGTTTGTATTTCACTTGAAAATTGTACTTAACAAATGTACATTATATTAAGTATCCGGGATACAACAGTATCGAACAAAATGGCCGGTGGTAAATATTATTGAAATTCACCGGAATGATTAGTAGAGTGAAATCCAGTCTGAATTACGAGGGTGGAGCACTTTTATAAGTGAATATTGCCAGTAATATTAACATTATGGAATAATTCACAATTACCGCTCGTTTGTTGCAGCCGCTTTAATCCCTTCGCACGGAAACTGCCGGTCACTAATGACCCCCATGGCGCCAGTGGCAGGCCGAGTGCCGGTCATTGATCACCCCCGACCTGCTAACAGGTTAACCCACAAACGACCGGGTGCTCTGCAGATTTTCTGCTTCGCTCTCAGCATTTTCTAAATACAGTCACTCGTTCACTAAATCCTCCGACCAAAAAAGCGACTTCCCTTTATCCATCAAGAAATGCTTCCCTCTTCAAATGAAACAACATCTTACACGATTATTACCGTAATGGCGAAATACTTGTGAGAATCGAGTGGGGAGAATAAAAATATTGGCTGAAGAGAGTGCAGGCGAGGACCTAGTGTTTGGTCACCGATCTTCGACTTCCATTTTGTCGAAGAAAGCGTCCGGTTCGAATGGACCACGGGGTTCGAATGGAAACAGTGCATCGGCCGGTGGATGCACTTAATAATTCAATGAGATAGAGTAAGAGAGAAAGAGAAAATGGACGGCGAGCTTCTCGTAAAAATTCCACTGAAATCGAATTGAAGATTAAAGCCGACGAAGATCGTACTCGTTTATCGGAGGTTCGCTGCCGTGGCCAAAATTTATGAAAAAGAATGAATTATTCGTTGTCCATGCCCGCGCGATGAATTACACCCGGCTACAAATTGCTCGAGTTTCATGCAGATTTTATGCAGGCCATTTCGTTAAAGGTTTTCGGACTAGGAGAGAGAGAGAGGGGGGGAGGGCAGCCAGGGCCGCATTATTTTTACGCGCGATAAAATTTCCTTCCCTTTTCTGCTGCGCTCTCGTTGGGGGTTGTCGTCCACCCCTTGAAAAATAACAACCGTGTTTCTTGCTCGCGGAGCCGAAATTGTCGATGCTGCGGCTCGAGAGACCGCGGGACGCTTTTTAATACCGCGTTCACACTGTGCCGACACCAATCCACGCCTAGTCGAAAATTTCCAGAAAAATCATTACGAATCGTCCTACATCCGATGCGCGTGAAATCTCGAGCATTAGATATTCAATGCGCGGTCAGGATTTATTTAACACGGTCGTTAAAGGAGAAAGTAGCTTACAAACTACGGAATATTGCCGAACAGAGATTAATATTGACTTTTAAACGTGTGAAGTATTTAAGCGCTCGCGGGATTTAAATAGCTGAATTATTCCGCGCAACGCTGCCGAAATAGACGCGTATTCCTCAGAGAATGTAATAATAAATGCCACTGAATAATGGTCGTTTATATGATAAATTCAAGAAAAACTGTTCCAACAAAATTGCCTTTAGAATCGCGTCGAGCAACGTTTAGTCGAAGCGTGAATTTTTCATTGGGAATCACGGAAAGTAACGAATCGAGTCGTAACAGTGATTAATAATTCGCGGAGTTTATTAATTTAGAAAAAAAGTACATTTTTTTGTAGGTGGACGTGTAAAGGACATATGAAGAAAAAGAGAAAAAAAAACATTTACTTGAACATACCAAAAACGGTAAATTCAGTTATTAACATTTAATAATTTGAGAATAAGAATTAATATTTAATCTTGTAATATAATTATTTTGAAACTTTCATTAATTAACATAATAAGATAATAGAAAAATATGGAACGTTATAAAAAAAGAATATTGATAAATAGCAACATAAAAATGAAAGATATAAACAAAAAGATCAAATGCAGGTTATTTTTGGTTCGAAAGATTATTTCTAAAATTATTCCCGCATCGAAGATCGATTTACGAGAGGTTCCGGCACGAGTACCGATCATTACCTTCCACAGGAACAAATACGGGATCAGACGAGGGCTAATGGGTTAAAGCGCAGTCGACACGCGATATTATTTCCGTTTCCGGTAGCAGAGGGGGGCTCGGCGTGTAAACGTGGAATGCAAATGAGACGGAACCAAGGGTAGGTTCCGCGGGGTCCCGATATAAATCGTATTGAATTCGAGTGAGGGCGGATTTCCAATGAGGCGGAGCCGCTGCTTCTCAACGTCGGAATCCGACCGAGAAACTTGTACGATTTGGAATTTCATTGATACGGTATACCGTATATTCTCGCTCTCTAGAGCCAGCACACCGCAGATGGATCTCCTCACCTCGACATCTGAACCGCTACTCTGATCTTTATACGGGACCAGTCGACGCCATCTTGATACGATCATCCGACGCGACATCCAGAACCACCAGAGGTGGACTCTGATCCGACCAAATCGAAGTAGTATTCCATTTTTCGGATTGCCTGACCATTATCGTCCCGTTCAATCCTTTTAGTCTTTGCTTTCTGTCAGATTGAATTAGCAAAGTAAATTAGCTCCGGACGTTTGTAGAATTAACTTCCGGCGACAGACACCGTGAACTCTTATAGGGAATCAGCTCTCCCGGACCATGAATTTCGATTCTGACCTCCTGCGCAGTTCGTAATTCTTTCTTTGGTAATCTCACGCTGCTGATGGGATTGGCTTTAGTCGAATAAACGCTGTTGCGATTCTATTATTGTAGTTATTGGGAATGGGTATTAAATAAAACTGAGGCAGAGTTGATCCGCCTCGGAGGCGTCACTAAAAATCGCTGTACCATTATTTAAAATATTCTTCACATTATTAGATATGAGGTATTATATCAATTTCACATCTACCAAATTTTAAAAAAATCATAGAGTATGGAAATATTCTAGGTTAGGAGAAACGTTTGATTTTAGAGTTAAAATGGCTCCGAGTGCGAAGGGTTAAATAAAATAAGACTTCATTCTTAAATAAGTCTTGTGTCGACTCCCATGGGTACGAATTTAGTTGTAATGAGGTACCCATAGGTATAGTGGCAGCACAGTAGTGCCCTGGCGGTGGGAATACAAACTATATCGCGTCATTTGGCGGCCATCATTGCATCGTTGCTTGTTGTGACAAATGGAAAATCCAAATTGTTATGAAGATGTCACATTATGAATGTTTGAATGTACAATTTACAATTAAATTTATAATTTAGTTTTAAGAATAAATATGTTATATACTGAATATGTGCTAATACAAATTATTTCCCTGAAAATAAATTCATAACCTTCAATAGCTAGCATTGAATACGATTACACGTCTCTGATGTGCTGCCACCATAGTTATTGGTACCTCATTTAAACTAAATTCGTAGCCACTTTTTCTTATGGGAGTCGAAATGCTAAAAATGTCCACGGCAATAAAAGCCCAAAAACCAAACTATGGAACAAGGATACAAGGTCCTTTGCTACAGGGCGCTTTCTAATTTTTACTGCTTAGCCTGATGCATCGGGGTTTTTTCAGGTAAGACCCTCTTACGACGCACCTGGGTTGCAGCCCTTATACCGCCTTCGGTTATGTCGAGGATAGACAATTGTAGAGGCGATTTTGAAAGTCGGTAAATCCAACAGTAGCTACCATAATTGCAAACCAAAGAAGAGCACCGCCTGTTGGTTCACTTCTCAATTTCGTGTAAAGAACAGCTGTGTATCGAGCGCTGAAGTTTCTTTCCAACTAACAATAATTCTTGGCCGCTATCAGCGGACTGGCAAACAACAAACAATAACTGCGAAGAAACAAACTATTTCTACGGCGATTCCGTTTCGGCTTTTCTGCACAAGTTGCTCCAGTTATTAAGAGGGTACGGGGGGTTGGAAGAGCCCGGGTAAACATACGAATGGCGCAAAATGGATCTCGGCAGTCTTCGATTACAAGAAAGTCCGAACGAAACTGTTCCTCCGGATGCTTCGGCAAAAAGAGGATCGCGAGTGGCGGGAATTAATAAGAATCACCGGGGCTGAATGGCGCTACAAAGTTCGATCCTCGAAAGTTTAAAAGCCACGCTGAAGAAGAAGAAGAAGAAGAAAGCGGGTCGAAGTAGAACGGGGGTAGGGGGGTGCAAACTTGTTCAGGCCGAGTCCACGCGGCTCGTGGTAGGAGTATATCGACGGGAACACATCGAATCATCGTGCCGGGCTAATAAGCCGGCCGAGTGAAAGGGAATAACGAGCAATTAGACCGTATCCGCGTGCCTGTTGTTCGACAAATCGTCCGTGGAACGAAGAATCCAAGAAAACTAGCCAATTATTCCCTCGATCGCGACGGGAGCCTTTTAACTATGCATTAGGAACGCATTACGCTAACAACTCGCCAAACGAGCGAGAAGATTCAGCTTGGCTCCACCCACTGGGGTGGTTAGCGCCGGAGAACACGCGTCATTGGTCACTCGACAGCGTTCGGACTCTGGAGATCGAGCGTTCGTCGAGAAACCACTATTTATTGGTTGTTTAGAAACGCTGACGCAAAGAGGAATTCTCGTGGTGTTAAGTTTGCATGTCCAACAGGCTCCGTAAAATTTGGATATAGTTATAAAAAATATCAAAAAGTCCCCTTTGGAAGGTAATAACTCTCGAAACGGACGCTTAGCTACGCCCACTGGACCACCAAGTGCCGGAGAACGAGCGTGATTGGTCGCTCGATAACGGTCGAGCCCCGAAATCGAGCGCATATCGAGAAACCATTATTTGTCGGTTGTTGCCGAGCGTTGAGCGTTGACGCGAAGAGAAATTCGCGTGATACTAAGCTTCTCGGACTAGCAGGGCTCCATTTGAACGTTTCTCGAGGCGCACGACCCGTCGAGTGTCTAATAACGCCTTCTTTACTGCTTTCATTTCAGTTCGCTGGAAATTGCCCGGCGCGACGTTGTCCGACACGAACGATTTGATTTTTCTTACACGTTTCTCCGACGCCCCCGCGGGAAAAACTGCGACACGCTCTCCCTTCCGGTAATAATTGCGATATTACGTCGACGGAGATGAACGATCGCGAGGAGAGAAACCTTTCTCTCGAGGATCTCGTAATCTGTGATCGACGAGGTGAACGTCTTGTCGCGCGGGCGGGCCGCTATCCGATCGATCCTCTCCACCCTCTGTTTAGGGATAGTAAAAGTTTTATTCCTCCACCTTGACGAAAAACCGTACGAGATGTTACTGCCGGTGTATTTCGTCGCTTTAACGAACAATGAAATCGCGCGCGCGGTGAATTATTGCGGTTATAAGGCTGACCCCACTATTATCCACCATTCGCTATTCTTTTCTGTTTTTGGTAGTCTGCTGATACACAGTATTTTTTGTGGATCTGGAGATCAAGCCTGGTATAGCTATCTCGTTAGACTCCGGCTAGTATATCTGTCATTTGTGGAGGGCGGATTTTATGCATTCATCAAAAAATAGGTCACCGCTATTTCAAACAGTGGAGAGACTAAACAAATGTACGAATATCGACAGACTTTTTTACAACTGAATGCAACTACAAAAAAGAGACATGAACTCCAATATGGCTGCTGTGTTCTACAATTTATGCAGACGATTTTTATTTTTTCATAAAGATCCGTTGTCTAATTATCAGACATTTATTTGAATAAAAATAAATTTTTTAAAATACCACGTTTTTAAATACGGACTAAAAAGAATAACGTTTTTCGTTTGAAATCTTACAATTATTGTCATAGCTATTAAAAATTCACAATCACCAATTTTCAGGACTATCTGTACAAGGTTAAGAATCTGTATGGGACTAGTAAAAATGATTTTATACTTTTTAGTCCGTTTTTAAAATTGTATTTTTATTTAAATAATTATTTTCTGTTTTTTAGTCTTGTGTTAATACTTGTATCACTCTTTATTAATACTATGTATAGCCACTAACCTTACTGTAGATTTCACTTGGTAAACAAACCGATGCACTACCGATCCTCACGCGGCGACGTACCATCATATACTGAACTCCGTCGCGGCGAAGTGGGTCCGTGGAGTGGGGACGAGTCAGAGTGCGCGCGCATAGCTGAGAGCGTTGTCGCGCGGAGTGGGGATCGCTGAACGCGATGAAAAGGTAAATATTTAATTGTTATTTTCTCCCAAACGGATAGACCTTTTAAGAAATATTTTTTTTGCACAATACATTGTCAACCAATCTAAGCCATGTATCCATTTTCAAGTCTCATCAGGAAGTTAGTTTAAAATCAATTGCAAAATTTCTCACCGAACAGACAGGCAAACAACCAAACAAGAAAGCGAGCTAATAAAATCGTGGTAAAATAAGAATTCTTATGGGTATCGCATCTTCCTCGAACGGCACGGACGTTGATTAAACGGGAATGGTAATTGTTTGTATCGATGTCTGGCATTTATAATACAGTCGATATCGGTGGTAACGGACACCGGAAGCGAGACCGCGGGGCTGCTCAATGGAATCCGATGAGATTCCTCGAGGTGAATTGTACGTGTACTGTGTACCGTGCAAAGGGACTCGGCCGTCGAAACGACGGAGCTGAGGACGCATTCTTCGACGGCCACCTTTTTGCGTTCGTTACCGCGATCCTCTCGGGCTGTAACTGCGCTTTCTTATGAATATTAAGGCAGGGCCTATCCTCTGTTATCGTTACCATCGTTATTAACGTTGGCCGTTCCAAGACTCGATTATACTGCCATTCCCGTTCGACACCGAGGCTCCTCTGGTTAATCGATATTCCTCCCTGCATATTGGAAAGAATGCTCTAGCGGGCCGATCTTCTTGCATCTTTAATTAGAACGATTATTCCCGTGGATCGTGTGTACCATTTTCTCTCCCTCCTTCTTATTCTCGTTCCTCGAGAGCGGCAGGAAATTCCTGTTTCTCTCGCCGTTCACGGCTAAGAGCCACGGTGGGAGCCGGCGATAGCTTATCTATAATTTAACGTAATTAGAAGCAGACACTCTAAATCTCCGGCCGTCACTGACAATCCCACGGTACCATCTTAGCGGATCCATTTTCGCGCGTTTACTCTTTCACGGGCCAACGGCTCTCCTCCGAGCGGGCACTTCCGGTACCCTCTCATCATATGCATCAGGCTATACTCGCTCGTGAGATTGTTGGAATAGTCAGACGGTTTCAATTTTCCAACCGGTGTAATTGTTCTGAGCGAAAACGTTCGATCAACGCTTTTCTCTCGACGTTTTTCATCGTCGAAAAAATCGTTGATTGATTGGTTGCGAATAAATCGTTGAAATAGATTGAGGAATATTATTTGCTAATTTCTTCTCACGTTTGAAATTATCCAGGAAAAATATTAGACCAAGTACATGTATAAATTTATAGGTTAAGTTAAAATGTAAAAAGTAGTGCATAGAAAGGAGATTTGTTAAAGGATTTGTAACCCCAAGGGGATTCAAATAAAATACTATATATTACAAATCCTTTAACAAATCTCCTTTCTATGCACTACTTTTTACATTTTAACTTAACCTAACTTACAACTACGTTAATCTTAACTTAACCTATAAATTTATACATTATATTATACATAATTTATACATTATATATGTTATACATTATATATATTAGACGACGTTTTGCTAGTAGTAAATACTGAACAGATCCTCTCGCAAATGGTCGAAAAAGATCGTAAAAAGTTGGGTGTGGTCGGTCCAAATATTTTTGAAAGTTACCATAATGGCTAACCGAACCGGCTACTTAAAATTCTTGTTTGCTGACTGTGAGATGCGTAAGGATTCCACCTTCCAACCGGAAGCGAAGCCTTGCAAGCCGTTGGCTTCATTGTTACTGGAAGAGTACATTGCGGACGTTGATAATTAGCAAATGAAAGCGTTCGCTCGCCTTTTTCCGACGAATAATCTCAATTTAATATTGTGTACTGACAATTATGCTGCACAGTTATTCGCGAATAACAAAACTATGTGCCATCTTCTTTCCATTTGCGTCGGATGTAAAGCAGCGTCGTTAGCTAACTGACGCTACAAAGGTTTCTATAAAACAGTGTCTCTCGCGTCGACTGCGAGAAAACAGTAATAGAAATTAATTTAAACCTTCCATTTTCGTTCTGTAGGGGGTGGGTAACGGGGGTAAGATAAAAGGGATGGGTGGTAAGGAGGAATTAGATGGAGTGGGACTAGATATAAGTTAAGAAGTAAGTTAGAAATTAAGAGCTATTGTAAATAGTTTTAGTTAAATTAAATCAACTTTTAATTTATTGTTTTTCTGCATATCGTTTCGCGGAGAACAGAACAAAGAATTCGACGATTCCTGAAGGTCGACAGAAAAATTTCTGCGAGCCGGTAAACACAGCAAAAATCCACAGCGGAAGTACCAGTTGAAGCAACGTTTAAACGTCATTTAAAAAACAAAAAAATAACAAACGCGATAGAAGCGAGCATTTACACGTACGCCAGTGAAAAGTACCGAGTACATTTTTATTTCGAAGTCAATTTTTTGTTTGGCTCTTTTTCGAGCGTTTCGAGGATTTGTCGGGGTCGGGATCAACAATGGCGACCGGGTGCACGTGATCCAGCTCATTCGTCCAGAGACCACCGGATCCCACCGCAGATTTCAACTGGATGGAAAGAGACCGGGGCAAAAACGAAGAGGGGGGAAAAAAGTAACGCAACAGTTGCGAGTCTGCGGAGGCAGGCGGTTTTAAAATATTCACGCTTTCGAAATCTCGACTGAATCTCGAAAAGGTAGTGCGCCTCTCGCATGCTTCTACACGTTTCTATCGGATGGTGGATGCGTACGAGGTTGTTGCAATTCCGCGGGTTCATTTGTCCAAGTCGGACGAGCCCCCGGTAATGGATACGTCGCGCGCAATATCCACCGAGCTCGCGAATATTTATGAAGCATCGTCGAAGATGAACGAGAAACCGCTCGCGGAAGCCTTTGTGATCCCGTCTGTGGAGCTAGGCAGCGCGCAGGGCTCATCGGGGACGCGTCAAACCCGGGGACGTTGTTTCGTCAGGTCGCGATGATGTATCTCGCCAACGGCGACGTCCTCCGTGACGTCGAGATCCAACAGGATATCCTGGCCGAAACTCACGGCCAAAAGAAAAACTGACAATCCCTAGACCGGGTTACGGGATCTCTGGGAAATTAGATACCTTGCCAAATTTCGACGTGGAAGCCTGAATCTGTTGCTTCACTCTTCGAGGCACTGGACGGAAATTGAATGACAATGCTGAAGAAGGGATTTTTACCACTACACTGCAAGGTATACCGATTTTTAGAAAAATGCGAGAGGGTGGTCTTATGAAAATATTCCTCATCGACCATCGTCTACCTTGATGAGCAAAAACCACCCTTCACGTTGCCCGCTAAAAATACATTTCATCAACTTCGTTGTTTCAACCTGTGCGAATGTTACGAGAGTAGAAGTACTGAGAGTTTAGAGACGAAACCAAAATTCCACGGATTTCATTTTATTTAGTTAATTATGTATCGATCGTAAATTATTTTAACATATTAGGAATTTATAAAACCTGGTTTTGAACCAAATGATTCACTCACGCTGTTGTTGTGTAGAAAATGATCGAAACGTGTGCCGATAAATAAATTCCTAATATTTAATTTTATTGATTGAGAAGTTTTCATTGTATCAAAAAGTTAGAGTGTCCTTAAAAGACTCTAATTTTATTCCTTTTCATATTCTAATAAATAAATGTGTAAAATATTAGCCTAATTGGATTATTCAAGTATTATTTAATACAATTATTATTATTATTAATCAAGTATTATTCAGTGTCAGTTTGATAGCTCGGAGTCCATCTCTACTTTAATTAAACTCAGCCTGGCTGCTAGACTTCGAATTTTTATTTATTCGTGATGGAAAGAAATGAACGTGAAACAGAATTGCCCAGACATTAGAGGAACTTGAGAATATTGTTGCTTTCTCTTACCGTAATGATTAAAAGAAGAAATACATTTGCCTCCGACTTCCATTTCTTACGATCCACTTGGAGAATATTAACTTTGCATAAAGACTCGCAGTCCATTACGTCCTCGTTAGAGGACAACTACGTAGCAGACCAAAGACAACGATAAAGGAACAAAAGGATCAAAACAGAAGAAGAGAGAGCAACGTTTGATCCCTATCATAGGTCCGCGACTCAATGTCACAAGGGTTACTCGAAATTGTTAGCGAACATGGGGTCCCCAGGTGGTGAAGAAGGAGCAATCTCCCCAAAAAATGTCACGGGGCCCCCATAACTTTCTCATCTGGCCGTTGATGTCGGATCAGCCGACCTCGATAGACTCGTCAGCGTCGAGCCAGCAATTCCGAACTTCGAGGGAAGTTTCGAACAAGTTGGAAGCGTGGCCAGAGAGCGGAGACTCGTTCCTGGCGGACAGGAAGAAACGCCACGCGATGAGAACGTCCCGTGGCGAGACGTGCCTCTGGATTATGGTTTGACGTCTCTATTTATGTACTCTGGACGAGCCCGCCCTCGGAACCGGAGAGAGCTGTTAAGGGTCCGCCAGGATAACAGATACCGGGCCACTGTCTTACACCGTCTCAACTCGTTCGATCTGTCTCGTCGTTGGACTGGCTAAGCAAACAGGAAGAACCTCTCGCTCTAGATATGCTGCCCGCCTACGACTTTAGGGGTCCGTTGGTTAGAACCTTGGAATAAATCGATTTTTCTTTTTTCTCCATTATTTAACAATGTAGTTAATAACTAAATTTTCGACTTTAGAAAATAACATTATGGAAGGCTGTCTCGTCGTTGGCCTAGCTAAGCGAACAAGAAGAACCTCTCTCTCTAGAGGTCCTCTGGTTAGAACCTTGGAAAAAATCGATTTTTCTCTTTTTTCCATTTTTTTAACTTTTTAATTAATAACTAAATTTTCTAGGATATTCAATGACGGTGCACTAAGTGTACAATAGTATTGCACAATTATGCCAATAAGTTAGAGCCGATAAGGACTACATATGGCTTCTACAATGTTAAGTATTTCGACTTTAGAAAATAACATTGTTCAGTTCGAACAATGGAAAATATGTATGAAAGGGTTGATATAAAAGGGTAGTCTCATTCCTCTAGGATATTATCGAAACAAGGCCTAAGAAATGATGCTCTGGACCAGGAGGCCGGATCATCTCCGAGCAGGCTCTCAGCGAAGTTTCGCGGTGCCGACCCCCGGGGGACACTTTAAAAATTAATTCCAAGTTCGAGCCAAGGTATCTAATGATAAGGGGGCGAGCCTGGTCGCGTCTCGCCCCCGTTTCTTCGAACTTTCGCCCTTCTTATTCGATACCCTATTTTAATTTCGAGCGAATGCCGAGCCATCGCGGTTAATTAAAGTTTCGTCCTGGTGGCCCCCGCCCCCTTTTCCCTTCATGTACCCCATCGAGCAAAAGTTTTCCGGTTCGCGTCGTTCCGGAGACCTCTTTCGAGAGATCCTCACGCAACGAGAGACGACGAAGCATCACGTTCCGACGACGCTCAAGACGAGAAAAACCCGCGATATCCAACGCGCGCCCGGTCCGCAACGCGTTTCTGCCTAGCTAGGCGACGAGCAGAAACAGCGGAAGAGATAAATAGCCTCCCGGTTACGAACTTCTTTAAGATACATGGCCGGTGTCGGCGCAACTTCGCAACTTGGACCGCACGCGGAGCTATTTGTAATCGTGTTCCTTCCGTCATCGTTTTTTTAACCCTGTTTGCCTCGTCGCTGCTGTAAAAGTAAGTTACGCCACTCGAAAAGACGCGACAGTTTTCGTCGCTAATGAAATTCGCAGGTTCCAGGGAGATTGACGAACTTTCGGATAATAAATGAACTTACTGTCGCGGCATCTGCAATAACTTAACCCGGGAATATCTATTTTAAGACCTGTCCATCTCTGTTTAAATTTAAATTTCAACAATTTCATTAATTTTACATTTAAAAAAGTTCAGAAAATAGAGCAGAAAGGGACGAGCTTATATTAAATTTAATTACTATATTATTATATTAATAATCATTTTAATATTACCCCCAATTATTTTTACATTTAATACTTCCACTTATTGGCTCCGCCCACTGGCCCCGTGACCTATATGTAAATACAATCTAAACAGTTTTGCGTTTGGTGTGAAACGAATCGGAAAAGTATCACGAATATGTGAGTAAATGTTTCGTAAATAAATATTTAGTAAGGAAGAACAAGTTCAGAAAGTAGAGGAAAAAGGGAGGAGCTTATTGGCGCCGCCCACTGACCACGTGACCTATAAGTAAATACAATCTAAACATTTTTGCGTTTGGTATGAAATTAATCGGAAAAGTATCGCCAATATGTCAGTAAATGTTTCGTAAATAAATTTTCAGTAAGAAAGAACAAGTTCAAAAAATAGAGGAAAATGGGAGGAGCTTATTGGCGCCGCCCACTGGCCCCGTGAAGCGTTTGTACGCGATGCAAGTTAGATTTCGAATATTTCACGTACACGAAGCTTACTGTATATCGATTCTGAATAGGTAAATCTTGATTTGAGACCACTGTGTAGTGGTAGCAACGAAGAGAAACTTGGCCGTTGCTCGTTTGGGTCTGAGATGATTGCCAGAGGATCTTATACCTGGGTTTCAGTGAGCCTCCTTGTGTCGACTTTGTTAATGCTCGGCCGCAAATTTTGGAAGCCAGGGGATCAGGTATCGGGACTTTAGGTGCGCCCGGATGGGCGACGGAACGGAAACTGGTTGGAGCGTGCACTTCGGCAATATTGCGCGCTTTCGGCTATGCGCTCCGGGGGTCTCCATCGTATTGGAAATTAATTTTCCTCCGGGAATGCATTCGATAGCTACCGGTGCTGCATGTTGTTCTAAAATATCTTTCCATCGAGCGCGTCCATATACCTCTCTGTTTGGCCTCGGACGATACTCGAACCCATTTCATGGCTGGTGGAGCTTCCATTAGCGGCGCAGTTTCCGATAGAAATCTTATTATTAATATTTCACGTGTCACGCTGACCTACCTCACCCCCGCACACCCCCTCTGGCCACCGAAAAACAGACTTTAAACGTCCCACTCGATGGATTTTCCGCTTTCCTAAATCGCAATCAACTTGACCGTGCGCACCCGCCGAACCTTTCTACCAGCCGAGAGTCGATTTTATTTAAATCGCGCAGAGAAGCCGGGAATACGGTCCACGATAATTTCGTTTATATAATGACTGTGCTTTCTTGTTTAAGGGAAATTGGAAACACTGTAGCGATTCCCGCTCCAAGAATTGGCTCCATGTGCGGAATAAGCTTCGTTTCCTTCCTCCAGCGAGGTTTTCGATGACCCGAGATAACCGAGCTATCTGCGGACGTCGTTAACAAACAGTCGCGAAAATGTACGCGAATTGGAAACACCAGTTCGATCGAATTTTCTTTAGAACAACAGTGAACCAACAATATTTATAATCATACTAGCTGACCCGACAGATTTTGTCCCTCCCTGTACAAATTTCAATAATACACATATTCATCGTTCGAATCATTTGAATTTTTCATTTTTCCAGGCAATTTTTCCAATTTTTCCAGAAACCTTATTTGGACTATTAAGAACAATTTGAAGAAGTTTCGTTCTTCACGATTTTAATAATTAAATTTTCCATATAAATTTAATCCGACCCTCAATAATACTTTCGATGTATAAATTCAATAATACAAAATTTTTCATATGAATTTAATAATTTCTCAACAATACGAAATTTTCTATATAAATTCAATAATACAAAATTCTTCATATGAATTTAATACTATCCTCAACCATACTAAATTTTCTATATAAATTCAATAATTTCCTTCTTAATGTTCTTCGTAAGAAAATTAACCAAATCGGTCCAGCCTTTCTCAAGTGATGCGTTTACCAACGAACAGCATATAATTTTTATTTATACAGACGATAATTATAATCTTACTGAAATCATCGTGTAAAATTTTGCTCGACAACCAAACAAAATTAATTATCAATTAATTATTATTTTATTCAGTCCGCCCAGCAAAGCGTCCAGAAAGCCAGCAATTTATATAGATAATTTATATAGATAATAAATATTATTCACATTTTCAGCTCGTACACATTGTTCACCAAAGAACAATTGTTTGTGCTTCTTCAAGAGATTAGATGACCGTTGCTTGAAACAGGAAGATTCAGAGAATTTTAATAGACAAGGTATTTCCGGGGTATCTCGTCGCATGAGACGTCCTCGTGTCCTAGAAGAAAAAATCGTCGTGTAGATCGCGAACCCGTCGACCTTCCATTCACGCGTTCCGAGAGTCACTCGACACCGCGAAGCTTCTGTTGCACCGACATCCGATATTAATAATGTATTTCATATCGGGTTGGGAATCAATCGGATCAGGTGGACCGCGATAGAATGCGAGCAAGACGCTCCTGCGCTGTGTCGAGCGACACGTCGAACAAAGCGTGTCATCGATCCTCCCAACGAAATTGCGTGACCCTGATCTGTCGTCCCGCATCCTTGCAACAGTAATGACGACGCGTCTCCGCGGACCGATCGGTTAGAAAATTATGGGAACGAATGACGAAGCACCGACGCGCCAAACCGCGAATAAATAATAACCGGTGCTTCGCGATTCTATACATTTTGATTGGCCGCTGATGATTCGCGGCGTTATCGGCGAACGTGCTCTCCGGTACATCAGACCTACCTACATTTGATAAAATATTGTTAAATTCTAAACGCGCAGGATTTTTTTTTAAATTTTAGAATATTGCATTGTCATCCAGTTCTGAGCTATGTTGAAAGTTTCAAGTTTACCTCATCAGGAATTTACTTTAAAATCAATTGCGACATTTGTATCGAACAGACAAGAAAGCGAGTTAATAAAAACGTGGTAAAATGGTAATCTCTGAATTGGAAAAATGATTAAAGTCCATGTTGGAGGGAGGGGACTCTTTGATCAAACCATAAATTTTGTAGGACAAATATTTTTTGGAATAATTTAGATAATTATCTTGAGATTTAACAAAAAAACCCAGTTAGTAATAAATTTTTGAGAATCGTCAAATCGACATATTTTATCCCTGCTACCCCTGTTAGCTACCACAATCGACAATCTTTAAAAGAAAAAGTTGGACGTCCCATGAAAATGAAGCTACCCACCGAACAATTAGCTTCATAATAATCAATTGTAAAAATGTACGCTGAATCCTATATTGTTCCCATACGTAGCGTTATGTCCCTTTCCTATTTAGGCTGCTAAGAGATCCTCCAGGAGCGAACTCCGCGGTATCGGGGATAAGTTTGAGCAAAGTCGATGACCCGAGAAAACTTTCCAACTGCGAAGAATTAATGGATATTCGTACTTCGCCGAGCACGTTCGAATGCGTTTATAGAGTCGCGTTTTATCGGCGGACAAGTTGATTTCCTGGCATTTGTGGATCGATTGTCGTGCCTCGGGGGCCCATTAATAATCGCTTTCAGCCGTAACCTGTCCGAGATTTGAGCGAGGGTTAGGAAATCCCGGTTTTGGGTCAAGAAGAACGAATTAAATTGAAGGACGCGCCAGCTGGCTAAATTTAGGCAAGCCCGAGGAACAGATCGAGCCAGTCCAGGCTTGTAACTTCCGCTTACACGACCAGCCCTGCCTCGCAGAGCCTGGATTCCTTTCGATTTGATTTACAACCGATCCCGAACGTTACGAGCGCTCCCCAGGGGTCTGCAGGACACTTCCGCCGGAAGAAACCATGGTTGCGTACACTCTAAGCTGTTGGTACGGTTCAGTCCAAGGACTATGATAAGCCTGGGGCCTCGGTGACAGCCTTCAGTTTATGGATTTTTACTCGAAACTTCTATTTCACTGCTAACCAAAATGTAGATAAGATTTATATAACCTGTCATAAATTTTGTTGTCCACAATCAATGTACACAATAACCGTAACTATCCCCACAAGTAAAATGTAAGACATATCTGATTATAAACCACGTGGTCGCTAATGACCTAGCTGTTAATGCGACTACATGAAAATAAACCTTGAAATAAATAAATAAATAAGATTTATATAACCTGTCATAAATTTTTCTGTCCACAATCAATGTACACAATAACTGTAACTATCCCCACAAGTAAAATATAAGACATATCTGATTATAAACCACGTGGTCTCTAATGACCTAGCTGTTAATGCGACCACATTAAAATAAACCATGAAATAAATAAATAAATAAGATTCAGATAAGATCAGAGATTAAATCACGCAGCTCAGTCATAACAAAAATGAATTTTGAAAGTTGAAACTCTGCATCATACGAGGAAAATGTTTTTCCACGTCGGTTTTTCCCGTTTTCGAATAATCATAATTATATGGTAATCACTGTAATTAATTATTGTTGTTGTTATTACAACGGACGTTTAAGTATGTGTGTACAGAAATTATTCAGATAAAATGTAATATACGAGCGCGATTCGAATGCGGAAAAACGTGCCAAAACTACAGTAATTTGTTTTTCTGTTCCGTGAGCGACGAGGAGATTGATTTTACAATGCAAATATTTGCCCGCACGCAGACACATATACAGTACAAAAGCATGCATGGAATCTGCAATGTTTACATCATCAAATTAATGCCACGCATTACAAAACGGGACGTGCCTGACGAAGAGTTACACCAAAATTGATGAATTTTTATCGAAAATTCGACCGTCAGAGGAGCAATCGACTAAAATGATTATCCTGGTCATGCAAATCCTAGAGCCTCGGTTAAACATTTTCTCCCAATAATTCCAAGAAAACGCACATAAAATGATCGCAGGTAATATATATAAAATTAAATATTTTATTATAAATTCTATATAATTTAAATATTTTATTAAAAATTTCTATACAATTATATAAATATTTTTGGGTTGCTCGAAGCTCTGATTAAAAATTATTAAAATGCATATGAAACTTTATATCGTATCGGGAGTGTATTCCGATTCGAAAATGGACAAAATATATATATATAAAATTAAATATTTTATTATAAATTCTATATAATTTAAATATTTTATTAAAAATTTCTATACAATTATATAAATATTTTTGGGTTGCTCGGAGCTCTGATTAAAAATTATTAAAATGCATATGAAACTTTATATCGTATTTGGAGTGTATTCCGATTCGAAAATGGACAAACATCGAGCGAAACAAGTGGCTAAAAATGCCTCGAAAAATATATCTCGTCTATTCCATTTCAGTGGAATTATTCGCGTAAAATCCATTCCCGGTGAAGTTTAATTGCCGGAACAACTAGCTGGCTGGCGATACCCGAGTAAAGGCGCGGGTGTGCAGCTGTTTATTTACGGGGGAAAATCAAACGAAAGCTTGGTGTAACAAACGCGTTCGGGCGAGACTCTCTGGCCGACAGGGTTCGCGAGACCTGGCTTCTTTCTTTCGATTTGATTTACGCTCGCGATCCGCCTGTTCTCAGTTCTGAAACCCTCTGGGACCCTTCCGGCACGAGTAACCCCCCTCTCTTTGGCTACACCCTGGAGCCGCCATTCAAATTCGAAAGTTAATCCCGAACAACGTAACAGAACGATCTCTGCCTAGCGGAACAGGCTCGCCTCTAGTAAGATTACTTGCGCAGTTGTTACTCGATACACAAAAGCCTCATCGTGCACTCTGAAGTTTGCACTACTCTCCCGGAATCGCCAAGTACACGTTCGAAGGGCGCACGCACCTGACGCGGCGAATTTCGTTGCCATTCTTCTGTTACGATTCCTTTTTTTTTCATAAAGGTATGAAAGAATTTCCGTTTTATTAAATATTGAATGCGATACAATCTTTCGGCGGAAAATTGAAATTTTTTTAATCCTTATGTTTTTCTTGAACCTACTGATTTCCAAGTCCATCACATTCCAATGAAATCATCTCCAAAAATATTGTATTCTATTTAATATTTTATAAAATGGAAATTATTTCATACCTGTTAGTTCATTTTTTTAGTGTGTTTCGAAGTCGATTTAATTCTTTTCTATCATTTTTTTAAAAAGTAGGATGGTTTGTAACCTCCTCTTTTTTCAAAGACGATTAAAAATTATTTTACTCTGAAATATCAATACGTCTTAATAAACATTAAACATCTCGAGTAGGAAAAAGATGATTTTTATCCAATGCAAAAATTAATGTTTTAATTTTAGACCACGTTAGTCAGGAAACCAGCTAGACCTCGCCATAATCTGCATAATTCAACGGTATTCCGCATTGAAGATTGCAACCACGGCAGCAAATAATTTTTCTCCGTTGGCTCCGTGAAACATTGCGCGTCCGTATCGCGTAAGAATCTATTGAGAATCGTGCGGTGTAAAGTTTCATAGAATTTGATACCGACCTCGCGAGGAAAACGTTCGCTCGGATCGCAGTTTCTTTAAATCTACCTAGGAAAAATGTTTCTCCGCGAAGCGTCGCGGTTTTTGCATCGAACACGCTTTAAAAATTGCCGAGGCGCGTGCCCCTCGATGTCATGTTGTTCTCGTCTTCAATGAATAATTACTACGGCGTGTTTCTTCGAGCTGCAAGAGCTATAGAAAATTTTATTTCCATTTAATAATTTCGTTCGAAGGAAAAGTTCGTGAAATGTCGCATGTTCTCGGCGGAGCAATTATATTTGCGATCTCGCGTCTAGACGCTTCCTTGCTCCTTCGAGAAAATATATAATCTTTATCCTCATCTTTGAACTCGACGATCAAGTCGGATTAAGCCGGATTTTTATTCTATTTCAACTACAGCGTATCTTGAAAACATCGTTCATGTTGCCATTAAGACTTTCAGCGGAGCAGCTGCCAGGAATTGAAGACGGATTTAATTATTCACGTTTGTATCAATTATTAAATGAATTTTCCTCGAGGATATATTCGTAGTACCGGGTTCAACTGGAGTCTGTAAAATGCAAGAGAGTGGAAGAGCGTTTTGATCCAATAAATAAGTTATTACTCCGATCTGAAGGGATGTTTAAAGATGTTCGATTAGCGATCGTGTAAATTATTCGCAAAAATGAAAATACTGAAAAATACTAATACTATCTGAATATCATAGTATGCATTATAATATTGCACAAATAGATGCATAAAATTCGTTAAATATACATTACTACTTATGGATTAATTAATCCAATGAATCTTTATTTTTTTTCTTTGTGCGTAGTCTTGTATCTTTCTCTTTTTTTCTTTGTAAATACTTATGTAAAAAGGCCTTTGCCCGTCTACAATAAATAATAATAATAATTACAGTAGAATACAAAATGGTATCGGTGAGATTCGTATTCAGCTGATATTTACTGAAAAGAACAACATGATTCAGCAAGAGATTACTCGATTTCGCTGTTTTCCACAAGAGGTACAACTAAGAATACGATCATCCATAAATCTTAAGATAGAAAGGACTCTCTAAACCAGAGAGAGGCCAGAATCGATTCGAATTATCTGGGAGCGGTGTCAACAGCCGTTTCAGTGAAGTGTCCTCGTCTTAATCGAACCGGTCTCCGAATCGATAAAAATATCGTCGGATTGAATCACGAAGCTGTCCTTAGGATTGCTAATTACACAGCTGGTGGCAAGATGTCTAGCAGGTGTGTTCGTCGTCTAACGATCGATCAATCGACCAGAGGACGGACTGTGGATATACAATCTGGATCCGCGACTCATTCGAAATGTGCACCAAGCTTGAAACCGGCGATTGCGCGTTCATCCGACTATCGCAAACAAATTTCTCCTCTACGGTCGCCTCGTTTGCTTATCTCTTTATAAGCGCGTCGTCATCCACGCAATCTTTTTTGGGTCGAATCAAGGTGTCTCTCTCTATTTCGAATCAAGGGAATCTCCCTTCGTGTTCTAAGCTAGTCTCTGATTGGTAATCGCATTTCTGTTGATAGCCGAGGTACGTTTACTCGACGAAAACCGTGGAAAAATCTGTTTCCCTTGGATCCGAGCTGAAATAATATCACTCGACGACCCGAGACTCGTGCCCCGCATCCGTGAAGCCACTCAGCCTTTCTTTGTAGAGAAACTCGAAGACCGGATTGATTAGAGGTTCTTCCAGCAACACTGAAATTGTATCACCCGTAATTTAACCCTTTGCAAGCTGGCGTTCCCAGAAACGATGGCCCGTCCGCCTTTCGCGATCTAAATATTACTAACGTCTTCACAAAGCAATTGCCTTCGAAGAATCTCGGAAATTGTTGAGGGTGTTCAGAATTTTCTTCTGTTCCGTTAATTCGGACAAATATTTTTTCGAATAATTTAGATAATTATCTTGATATTCAATTAAAAAAAAACCCAGTTGGTAATAAATTTTTGAGAATCGTCAAATCGACATATTTTATCACGATCGAAAATTTTTAAGAGAAAAAGTTGGGCGTCTCATCAAAATGAAACTACTCACGGAACAATTAGCTTGATAGTAATTAATTGTAAAAATGTACGCTGGATCCTGGACTATAAGGTTTGAGTTTGGAAAATGACGTGGCTTAATGACAAGGTTTAAGGATGAGTCAAGGATGAAATCATCAGTTTGTATAATATTTTCGGTGAAAAACAGAAAACCAGGTATCGATGTACAATAAAATGACGTTGATACCACGTTAAAGACAATTAAAGAAAAATAATTCTTCATTTAAAACAAGATCTCTGAACCGCTCTGTAACTTCGTTGGCTGTCTTCGCAAATTAATTTTCCGTTATACCACGTTAAAGACAACTGAAGAAAAATAATTCTTCGTTTAAAACAAGATCTCTGAACTGCTCTGTAACTTCGTTGGCTGTCTTCGCAAATTAATTTTCCGTTCACAGCACTATTTTCCAACGACATAAACCATTCACAAATATAACGGGAACAACATAAAACAGCGATGCTAAAAATTACGTCGATTCAGACCAAATAAAATTCGGAAAGACGACGCTACGTGGAACGAGATACAGTTTCGTTGTCCAACCGAAAAAAGCAGAATTTATAAACGAGATTCAATTGTAAATAGAAGCACAGCCCGTCCTAAATTGAGTTCAATAAAACAGGGTTTTCTTTTGTTGCCTGCAGCGAATTTATATTTCCCGAGCGTTTCCGTTGAAACATTTTCGGATTTGTTCTCTGTATTACTGGAACGGGTACCGAAGTTTTTCGCGATGCTTTCCTAAAAGGACAATTTCCTGGGCTGCGAGTAATCGAGAGATTATTCGGTTCTATCTGCCGATGCAAGACACGGAATAAGGCTGCGGCGGTCTCGCTGGATTCAGTGGGTTTGTAATACATTTGAATCGTTGTTGCAACAATGAATGAGGTCGCACGGTTGGATCCCATTCGGGCGGATGCAATGAACGCGCGAAAATACCCAAATGAATTGAAAGAACTGCGATCGAAAACGGACGATATCTCATTTTTCTGAATGCAGTGTAGCCATTCGGCTGAATGCGTTTTCACGAGAACGATGCAGACGTATTAATAAACGCGAATTGCACTCCGAATTGTTGTTGAGCTGTGTCCACTATGTTCCATCGAATAGTTTGGATAATAGAGATCCCATTCCATCGTGAATTACACGAGTAGACACGATGCAAACTGTGTCGTGTTGGGTATCGTTTCAATCGGAAAGGTGTCACGAATGTGTTGCTAAAAATTTAATTGAGAAATAATGAACAAGAACAATATTATATATTTTTTTAATTAGATGTAGTTGATTGCTCTCGCTGATAAACGAGCCGTAAGACCTACGGTTTGAGGTGAAAAGTGTCACGAATGTGTTACTAAAAATTTCATTGAGAAATAATTAACAAAAAAATTGTAACGCTGAAATTTCCTAAATTTTTATCACTGTAACAATATTATATATATTTTTTTAAATTAGATGTAGTTGATTGCTCTCGCTGATAAACGAGCCATAAGACCTACTATGAGGTGAAAGGTGGCCCGCGCGTCGAAAAGTTTAATCAAACATCGCTACACTTCGCGCGGCGTTTTCCAAACGCATTATTCGAGCTGGTAAAAGGGCGAGCACACGGGTTTTGCTCGATCGAATCGCAACCGGCCGTAGAGTATCGCGTATTGCGATCCCAGTACACACTCGGCCGGGATCGGCCCGGCCCGGACCCGCTTCGGCTCGGTTCGAACCGATAAAACCTGTTCCCAGCTCGACACGAATTTCGAGTGGCACGATATTTCCAGCGCTCGTGAGAGCGCATCTGGGGAACATATCGTCGAGGCTCTTCTGTACGGCCGGGTGTCCCGTTCCCTCGATACGGGAATAAAAATCGCAATTCCGCGGGAACGGTGCCGATGGAAGGAAATCGGTAACGATTCGCGGGGGCCATCCCACTTTTCCCCCGGAGCAAACTCGATACACACAACTCGTTGTCTACCCCCGGATCGCATATTCTACTTCCGCGATCAAATTCACCGCTAATTTCAGAAAGAAGACCCGATGTCCTCGAAAATTGCGATTTCAATTGAGTCCTGAATAAGAGATTCACGAAGAACACAACCCCTAAATAGTAAATAAAATAGTCCAGTGTAAATTCTAATATTATAGAATTATGTAACAAAATATTAATTACAGAAATTTATCTCGAACTTCTTTCTTTCAACCCTTAATAATGGTAAAAGAGATGCACGAAGACAACCCTTAAATAGTAATTACCCCAGTGCAAATTCTAATATGATAAAATAATTTAACAAATATTAATTACAGTAAAGGGTGACGGAGAAATTTATCATGAACTTCTTCCTACAACAATAATTACAAAAACAATCCACCACCGGTACCTAAGGCGCAGACATTGCAGACGTGCAGATAATATATTAATTTCAATTTCCCGAGGGAATATTTAACAACTAAGTAGTTCGTTCAGGAACTATAAATATTTATAACAGAGCCCGAGATGGAATGGCAGTTTCAACGAGTAAGGAATGTGGAGCATGGTCGACCCAGTTGGAAAATACGAAACGGATTTTTATTTGCGGTTTGAAATTGGAACATTGAGAGTGGAAAAAATTAACGGACCTCGGTTTCTTGAATGTTATAACGATCGGTCGTAAACATTAGCACCGTAAACCGGGCAAGAAACTTATAAACACGACTCATCCTCGGCAGGTTTCCTCCCTTTTCGCCGTTTTCGCTCCTCCCTTTCACCGTCACTCTTTCATTAACGCTCGTTAACGTGTCGTGCACGCAGCTTCAACTAGACCATCGATTTGCGAGAACCCGCGGTTCCGAGACAGCTCTGTACCTAGAGATTTCCGAACGAAATAACGAATTTCGTTCCGTCGAAGGGCGGACCTTTTCGAGGACCCTTCATCCGAGGGCTCGACTATCCTCGACTCTTGGTGTCGGGGCTCGCGGTAACATACAATGGAGAGCACTCGGCGAAAAACTTTTCTGATTGTACTTCTTTTTTTTTGTCGACGAGTTAAAAAAATATCCCGAATAGGTTTTACAACAGCAGCCCGCACTCCCGTTCGCCTCGACTCTC